>NIJG01000041.1:1008980-1047538 GCA_002201625.1 Euglossa dilemma | reverse complement strand
CTAATATGTTAATCATGTTATATATAGCAAATTATTTTTCAAAATCTATGTTAATGTTATTTATTGAATATTTGCATATTTTTCGAAATTTTAAATAATTGAAAAGCTTTTATAATTTTATTTATAATCATCTTATAATCGCAACTGCGTAATTTTGAAATTGATATTCAATGACAGTTACATTTTCGGATGAAGGAGAATAAATCAAAATTTTATATTCTTTTTACCTTTTCATATTTTCTTATTCACTTTTATGTGAATATAGCAATTATATTTGTACTACTATCAAAAAATATATGTGCATTTTGTTTTATTTTTTGAGCGATATAAACGTAACCTTTTCCAGGCGTTAAAGTCTCAAAATTAATTGGTAACTTTGAGATTTTGTAATGTAATGGAAGTTTCTAAAAATCGACAGAAATATAAACATTATACATGCCTATGTGTTTCTGTAATGGGGCAAAGAAGATTTAGAGTTTCGGTAATTCATAAGGCTAATTTTATTATACTTTGTAATGAAATTATCATCAGTTGATTACGTTCCATGTATAATATTTTAGTACAAATTGTTTTATTAATCTTTTATTTCTTTGTAACGTGCAAACAAACATTAATATAAATATCGATATAAACTATAAGAAAAACTTTACCAATTTCTAAATAATTTAACAATTATTGGATAATTTAACAATCATCTCTTTGAGATGGGTGTCCTTATTGCCTCTCCGGAAGCAGGAGATGCATCGGTTAACATCATATCAGAAATGAAGAAACATTCTGCCATATCTGCTGAATCTTCTAAGAATTTTATTCCCGCAATATCAGAAAGACATAACAATAATCAAAGTACTTTGATGATTACGTCAAACTATAATTCTATTAATAATATGGATAAAGATGCATCCAAACATACAATTCTACTGGAAAATAGTACTTTTGATAAAATGAGCAGTTCTACAATTCACGATATCTGCCAATTTCCCTATTATAGGTTACTATTATTGTTATCTTTTATTGCTTTACAGTTTTCATCTTAAATTGTGTCGTTTAAATTTAAAAAATCTGCAGATTAAATGCCTAAAATTAGAGAAAAAGAAAGCGTAAACTTACTTTCTTTGTTTCTATGTAGTTTCTTTTAGTTATATTTCAATATAAAATTAATTTATTAATAAAAATGTTTATAGCAGTCCAGATGCAGTTTTAGTAAAGGACGTAGGTGTATCATGTATGCTTTTAAACCAAGATATTCCTGAAATATCTATTCCTGACACAAGAACTCTTGTTAAAGATCTTAAAAAAGAATATCACGATTTATCTAATATTACAAATAAAATAACTGCATATACAAAAGATATATTAAATCATTTATCAAAGAAAAATCAAAGGAAACATCAGCCTTTTAAGAATTTGGTATTTTGTTTGTAAATAATTTTTATAATCTACAATTATAATTGTACGAGCATTGCTTTTACATATGTTTTGTTTAGTAAAAGGAAAATGCGGAAACAATTTACATACTTTGTTACGTATTGTAGGTAGCTTCGAAACATGCAATATCATCTCAGTATGTTGATAGCAAAGGTAATCTCTGCTTAAAATTGAGGCTTCTTAGAAATGCTGAAACCCAATGTAACGCTCGGCAAACCATTAATAATTTTGACAGTATATTATGTACAGATAAATATGTTTCAAAGCAACAGCACATATCTAGCAAAAAACCCATTTTTGGAGGAAGACTATCCTGTAGTTTATGATAACGTAAAATTAAAATATGAAAAAGACATTCAAACAGCAATTCGTCAAGAAAACGTGGAAACAAATACTTCAAATTCAATTTCGCCTAGGACATCTTCAATTTACAATCATTTAGTAACGAAGAAGAAGAAAACATCAAGTGGATCGTTAAATCCAAAAATTAAAAAATTTACCGACATGCATAAACACGGACATTCTAAGAGATTCAGTGATAATAAAAGTTGTAAAGATCAATTGAAGAAACGTAATCCAATAATATTTACTAATTGGAAAGAAATTTCAAAATCGAAACAATCTGAAAATAAAACCTTATCCATCTTTTCTAATGAACCACAACAAACGGTTGGTTTGATATTGCATTTTGACGGAAAAATTTACAATGTCATTGCAATTGTGATACTTTTACTGCTACTTTTTAATTACAGGCAAATACCAAAAATAAGAATATACAAGAAGAATTTAAATATTTTCATACTATTTCGAATTTATAAAATTTTTTTATTTCAGTTTCTAGCAAATATTTGTTATTTTTAATTAGTACAATTTATGCTGGTATTTATTCCGTAAAAAATTTATTACGCAATAGTATACACAATGTTATGTACATACCGATGCGTATGTTTTCATTGTGACATACACATACGTTGATATTAACGTTTTAATAAGAAAGATATTTATTTTTAATAAAAGGATATACGTTGTATGCAAATAATCTATGGAAATGGACAGTAAAATTTAAAAAGTTCAAATATAAGTGCAAGTGTATTTAATAAGCAAAACGTTTGCATAAAACAGTGTAGGTTATGTTTTATGTTTATAAATCTAAAACTTATACTGTTATATATAGAATAATTTAAAAAAATGTTTCAGTCACCATATAGATAAAAACAACAAATATGATATCTGATTAGTGTAAACAAGGCATCATGTGGAACAGCATAAAAATAAATAATGATATTTACATGATTTCTATTATACAGAAAGATGATACAATTAAAATCCTTTTAACTAATCTTATTGAAATATGGATGGAAACATTAACAAAAGAACTTATTTTAGATAGATGCAAGGTAATGGACTGTAATATATTTTATAATATTACGTAGACTCTGGATAATTTTGATTGAATATATTTTAAGATATAAACTAAAAAATACTTGCTAACATACAGTTTTAATTAATTAAGTTTAATTCGATTGTGTTTTAGAAATTAAATCCACTTTTATGCGTTGAAGCTCTTAATTATAACGATATATTAAAAATTTTTGATATGTCAGAATGCATTGTCGAAGCATCAGTGGAACAAATTAAATTACGTACTCAAATAGAAGGTGGTCCAATGAAATTTGTCATAAATTTTATAAAAGGCACAACCCAAGACTTCTGGGAAATTATAACCAAACCACTATGTATATCGTCAATGGAAATTATTCGTCAGCACAAATTTCTTTTAGACTTAATGAAAAAGAAGGATGAAGAAATTGCTGAATATAAAGCAGAGGGTGCCGAATTAATAAGAAGTATGTTTCCTTTATGTTAATCGCGATATATTATTTTATTTCAACCTAATTTCATGCTGTATTAATTAATATAGAGAATATAGAAACAAAACCTTTTAAAGAAGATGAATTTAAAATAGCAATTCCTACACCGAGTACTGTTGATTGTATAAATGCATTTCAGAGAATGGTGGGTTTTTATAATGAACTTAATTTATATAAATGTACTACAACTTCTAGAGAACCTGCAAGGTATTACAGAATAGAAAATATTAAAATATATTTATCTTTTATTTATCTGTTTGCAATAAAAATTTATAATACATTGCAGCAGTAGCAACAGGAATAATAGAATACAAGATATGGAACAAAATATAACTAGGCCCGTTCAAGATGATAATAAAAGTGCGCGAGAAATGGAAAATGCTTCTATATCAAGAAATATAGAAACTACTTATTTAGAAGATGAAAAACGAAGTAAAGATACAATTAACACAAAAGTAACTAGTAATAAAAAAGGAACTGCAAATATGGTATATAGACCCATTAAAAAGTTAAAAAAAGGTTTGAATGAGTCTATATTATGAAATATAGCATTCAAAATATAAGAGAATAATTTGAATGTAATATCCAGAGGAAAGGGTAATTGATACAAATTATAATTATTTCGAATTTTTTTAAATTCTACATTTATCATTTTATATTTATAATTCAAATATAAAATTAGGAAAAATGAAGTATTTATAGAAAATTAATTCGTTTGAATGTAATAATGTACTGTATATATTCTGATTTAATTTATTTTTAATCATATTTGCACAAAAAGCTGACAATAATCTTCTTATTTTCTGTTTTAATGTTACTTATTTTTTAAAAAGTATCGATCGAGTATTGCTGACGCGTTGAGTAGCGAATGTTGCAGTAAAGCTTAAAGCAGTCAAAAATCTTTTACCTTTGAACCTTGACACTTGTCATATTTTATTATAAAAGTTTTAACTTATGGGATATGTACTATAGAACGGTCTCTACAAGAATTTACTGGTATATGAGATGAGGTAATAATAATTAAATCAATTTTTGTATATACAGTATAACGATCTATTTAAAATCTTACTAAATAAGATTTGATTAATGAAATGTATGTATAAATCGCAAAAATAATTATTTTATTTTTGTATCATTTACACAAACAAAAATATAAGTATACAAAGTAAAAAAAATATGTATGTTATTTACTCATTCCTATCTACATTTAGCATATTTTCGTGTTTATCGATTCCTACTCGTTACGATATTAAATGCGATGGTTCATTTCGAATAAAACGTGTACGGTCTAATACGTCGATAACGTGAAATTAAATGAAAGAAAAAAATATTGGAAGAAAAAAAATATCTCATGGGCTCGTCCGGGATTTGAACCCGGGACCTCTCGCACCCTAAGCGAGAATCATACCCCTAGACCAACGAGCCGCTGTGTGAAATAATTCTATTAGTAGAAATATCTTCCGTAATGGTGGCTCCGTCGTCGATTCAAAGTATTATCACTCTTATTGTTTAACGATAATTTCTCATCGTATAGTACCGTACGTGCAAGATGGCGGAACGGAGCAAACAAGACTTTAACAGAAGTGCATTGACAGTGCGATGTGGACGGGTAATAAACATATATTTTCATTAATATACACTTAAAGTGTTCTTTTAGTGGCGTCTAAATACGTCTATATACAGACTGTTACACGTGTTTTCAACAACTTAGGCTTGGTATACGGGACAACGAGCGGAAAAGATTCCCGGAGGACTAGTGGGTGTTGTTGGTGATGATTGCACGAGTTTAGATCTATCTTACAATGAACTAACCTCTATCACCGGCGTCAAACACTTCCAGAATCTACAGGAGCTGATACTCGATAATAATAAACTTCGGGACCTAAAGACGTTACCTTGTATACCGAGTTTGACCACTCTCAGTTTGAATAATAACAAGGTTTGTTCTGTTTCTTTTGCTATTTTTTTTTCTATCGAAGACGATGTTTCGACGAAGGAAAGTTGTCACAGATGGGACGAATACGAATTATTTGTCGTATACGCGATAAGAATATGCTAGATTAAATATTTTTTCAGTCATTCTTTAATTACGACATTACGCGTTCTTTCTTATTTACATATGCGCGGTTTCGTGTTATATCAAATTTCCGTGGAATATAGTACAGGTTTCAGCAAAAGTATCCATGCAACATCCGAGTATCCAAGTTGTAATAAATGGACTTATCGGTGCACTACGGTATCATATATCAACATTAATATCGAGCAGTTTTATTTGAATATCATAAGATAGATATAAAGAGGGAACAAGAGTTATTAGTTTAGGCAGGGAAAAAATTATCGATATTATTAAAACTTGATGAATGAATCGAAGAAAGATGTTAAAGGAGCAATGAATATTTGTTTTTAGGTTTTATTCTTGATTATATACAGATAAAAATATGATTCATTTTCGGAGGATTTCAGTTTACGGAATTAGAAAAGAAGTTACCGAAGGAAAGATAAAAGGAGAAATTTCTCACTTGTGTTATTTAAATTTTATTCCAGCAGATATTTGTTTCGACAGATTTTAGCATAATGCTTTGAAGCGTTATCGTTATCACGTAGGGAAACAGATTTATCGTGAACTGGGTGCAAACGTTATAAAATATCTATTTTTAGTTACCATCATTGTCGATTTCATCCTGAATTAGAGGATGAACTTCCTTCTGATTTTATTTTTCCTTTGATTTCAATGAAATTTCAATTGAATATAACAACGAGAACTTTTGCTTATCTCCTCGACGTTATTTAACGTTTTGATAACAATTTGTGGAACATATTGAAACGGAGGACACGGGAAGATGTAGTACACGATTCAATAAAATATTTGTTTCTGGACCCATCGGAGAAACGATTTATTTCGACAAATTAATAGTACGAAACGTGTGCTATTATTCGAATAGGTTATAAAATATTAGATTATTGCATATTACGATGCATAATAGCATAATATTACCGTATAATCGCTGAAAAATTATTTCTGCGCTGTGTATTTTCGAAAACAAAACCATAACTTATGGATTAATTTAAAAAAATGCAATAATTTCAACGTAATAAATTTCCTCTATGTAAATTACCAAAGCTAAAAAATCAATAGCTAGCCGCGTAATAAAATATTATTTAATCGGTATTAAAAAATTACTTTTTAATTCAGGATTAATCTTCTGTGACCTCTTCGTCGTGCCTGCTATCGCATAAGTTATAAATCGTTTAAAATAACAGACACGGATCAAGCAAAAGCAAAGAGACAAAAACACATGGCGCATCTGTCCTCGTGTCGTATCGCAAATGTTTATAATTTATTAACAACTTATCTAACTTTTTGATTTCTTTTTTATTTCGCATCGCGTAACACGTTACTACCACATCAATGTAGAACAATGTAACAACGACGTTTACCTCGTGACCGTTTATTAGAAGAAAATAAGAGGGGCTAACTATAGTTATCGCGTTCGCGATATGGACCGAGAATAGCGATTGTTTAACAATTGCCAAGCCGATAAATCGGAAGAGGAAAAAGGTTTGCCATGGCCGTTGGGTTAACTGTACAGGTCTGGACGAGGAAACTGTCGAAGGGATAGCTCGAGAGTTATTCATTCCGATTGAAATTCGAGACGTGCGTCGATTTCGGTCTCTTATATCATCGGGGATGCGAATCGGTTCGACCATGCCATTCACCTCGTCTCTTTTCTTCCGAATAAGTCGCGATGATGTAACCGGGTCGCGCATTTGCATTTTTACATCGGCAATAGTTCCGCCATGACAAAGGACTATGGCAAGGATACGCGCGAGTTATATTTTTATGCTAATCCTGCCTTTCGTCCGCCGACTGATTCGTTTCTTCGTAACGGTGTAATTGCCAATAAACAATTTCAGAATTTTGCAATTGCAATTGGAACTGTAGGATTGAAACTTGGAATACATTTAAAACTATAGAATCGCGATGGAAGTTTAAATTACATTTAGAACTAGAGAGTTTAAATTGGAGTTGTACTTGAATTATGACATTGGAAATGGTATTGAAGTTGCATTTAGAACAATAGAATCAGAAATAGGTTTGTTTACACTTTGACCTCGCGAGTGTTAAAGGGGGTCGTTGCGATCGTTTATTTTAAGCGATCAGAAGTAAATAATTTATTTACCGATCTTTCGCGGATGTTAAACGATATCAATTTTACCGTTATTTAATAGTACTTTGACGTACTTACCTTGTCTCCGTGTTATTATTTAATACAGATGCATCGTTGGCAATGGTTCGCGATAATTGGATGTAAACTTACCATTTCCGAGTATAATATTTAGAGTAGCTTTACGACTGTGTTATAAACAGCCCGGTATCTAATGGCTGCGAACTGTCTCTTCGTGTCATAGTATTTTATTCTTGCAAATTATTCTCGTAATTCTACTAAAAATTTTCTGCTTTTTAACGCGTACAAATTGCAATACACTATCCCTTTTTAATTTCACAGCTACCGACTTGCAATGCGTGCAACTAAATATAAGAAAAATACACTTCTGGCGTGAATCTCTGAATCCAAAACGTTTCGTTACCCTACATTCATGTATTTGTCTATTCTAGTACATATTGACATATTTTAACCGAGACTTTTGCAAGATTTTTGTGTACATGCTGACTGTCGAGACATTTGTTGTGTTTTAACGAAACCCTTCATTCCTTTTGTCGCGTGTTTTTTATTCGAACGAAAACCTGTTTAGATAACAGACATAGACAACGCGTTGAAAAGGATACAGGAGTGTTGCCGGAACATCGTGTACGTGAGCTTGCTCGGAAATCCAGGATGCCCGGACCAGCTGACCAACCCGACGTTAACCGACGACGAGGATTACAATCGTTTCAGGCTGTACGCGATATACGTGTTACCTTCGACCCTGCGATTCCTCGACTCGCGTCCTGTGACCAGGCAAGAGCGCAACGACGCCGAGAGACGAGGAAAGTACTCGAGGACCGTGAAACCGATCCCGGATTTCTCCCCCAAGTTTCTCTCCGACCCGATCGACGACTACGACGATATATTCTTCAACGTTCATTACACGCCTCTGCCAAGGTCCATTCGCGATCCTCTCGATCACAAAGGTATGGCTTTCCTACGTTTTATCTATCCAAAACCACATCGCCATTTCTTACGTTCTACCACATTTTATTATTATTATTTTGTTTAAGCGAATTATTTTCGTACTTTTGATACTTTTATCAGGAATTGGCGTGTTCTGTCCCATTTTATTAGCGTTTCTCTTTTTTTTTCCTCTAGGAGAATTACGTTAAAGAGGATATCGAACAATGATATCGTATAATATCGTCTAATTTGGAGTGAGCTTGTGTACACGTTGCATTACGTTCGCGAAATACTAACAACTATTATTTTGTCGCGAACTGTATCATGTTTTAATCTCGAGACAAAAAAGATAAACGCTTATCTTGTCAAATCCGTCGATTACACGTTTGAACACACTCGTGTCGTTACAATCGCTATTAATATCTATCGTTTCGGCAAAATAATTTTACCAAATCAACTTCAAAATACGTGTAACTTATGTTAACGCTAAATTGATCTAAACCAGCCGGAATGATCGTTTTCTATGTATCGAATACGATATCATTGTTCCATTTCAGTTTTATACGATATGTCTCGTTGTCGAAAGATTAAATATCCAAATTTAAGTTGTCTAATTAGAAATCTGGTTAGATTTCTCAATAGGAATATTTTTCTGACACAGGAGCGTTCGGGAAGTGCAAGTACCGATATTCAGGGAAGAACTCGGAAGGGAATCGGTTTATTTCGAATAACGATCTTTGAACGTGAGCATATCCAAGCATCTCGAAGTATATAGTAGGTAAAAAGAAATATTGACACGCTGCGTTGCGAGGAAATTCGCCTGATCAAAAGTTCACGTAACAGTTTTTTTCCGTCTCTGCTTTTTTCCCTCTTTCCACCTCAGTTACGTGTTGTTCTTCGCAGTGTTCGGAGGAAAAAAGGCTGAACGCGCGACCGACCTTGCCCTTCGCTATAGCACGCACCACCGGAACTTAAATAGCAAGGTAAGCGGTTAGAATCGAAACGAATCTAACCAGAATGGTTGGACGAATTTCCTTCTAATACAGTGTGCCAATGCCTTTTCTCTTTTTTTTGTTTTTTTAACCACTATATGTAAGCGAATTTGCGATCAGGCTCGTAGAGCAATCTCTCGAATAATGGAAGATCTAAAGCACAAATCTCGATATCCTGCCCCTGCTAGCAAAAATCTCATCTACGTGCCTGATCACGCGAACCTTCGAATTTTTCTGATAATTTTTCATACACGCATGTAGATCGAATAAAATATATAAAATTCGTCATGAGTAAACGTACAAAATTTTATTATCACGTACACTGATGAGTGGCATATAAATAATTGTCCGGAAGTTTCTGGTTGGTTCGGAGTGTCGCGGGGAACGGAAGCGAGAACGCGTCGTGAATCCCTACACACCGTTCCGTATTCCTCTCCTCGACTTTGTCCTCGTGATTTAGCGTTATATTGGTCCTTAAACGTACGCAACATAGTGCTCGCAACGATACTTTGCACGCGCGACAAATTCGACCGTGATCGAGGAACCGTGAACGAACACAGCGGATCGGAGCCTCCGTGCAACTAGGAGGGCTAGCCGACCAGTTTCTTTCATAATCAATTTGTCACGCTGACGACGCGTTTACGAGAAGAACTTACGTCAAAGGCAGTTTAATAGTTTTCGATTGTTAACCCTGTATTTAGGAAGAACCTTACGGATAAGTACACGATCCTTGTTACGCTATACTTGCCTACATGCGATAACCGGAAACACGGTATTGTAACAATTAATTAAGTACGATTACGTCAGCCTTTCGATTCGTCCCGGATGCGATTAGTATTCGAACATTCCTACGAGGAAGCTTGGCGAATCGCTCTCTCTCTCTCTCTCTCTCTCTCGCTCTCGTATGTTTCGAATCGTGCTAATCGAATACTCGGAATTCTCGACATCGAATATTTCCAATATTCGATTCGTCAAACTCAAATATTTCGAATATTTAAATTACTATCTGTCAAAGATTATTACTATTCGATTCGAAACACCGATTTCTATTTTACCGTTGACAACGATCGATCCAAAAGCCCCATGGCCTATATCGTATATCGTGTAACCCTACGTGATTGTATAAATATAACATTTATATGAATATATTTCTATGTAATGGGAACCGGTCATATTTAATTTCTTAAACACACCGTTCCGTCGTTCTGGCAATGCTCAGCACGAGAAATCGTTACGAGTATTGTACACTCTGGAAGCATCTTTCTCTCCAAGAAAGGAAAGTGTCCACAATGCAAGCCACGTTCCAAACGCTGGAACCTTTTGTCCTTGGGTTAATAGTAAAGTAAAATATATCTCGTAAAATATATGTATATATATATATATATATATGTATCTCGTTCCTTCGTTTCGTTCCTCTGCAACCGAGAATCTCTCATGGTCGCGTGGTACTGTTGCGATGGAATGCGCACGTTTGGAACGAGGCCTTGCTACCGAATTTATTTCCTACTTTCGCGAATAATAATGCTTGGCCACGAAGAATGTTCATGCACGATAAGATACGCAAATAATCATCTCGCCTCGCGATTGGACGGATGCCCGTTTACAAAAGAAAAGAAACTTCTTTTCTATCCTTTCTATCGTCTAAAACTGTTAACGCGACGAGAAGAACGAAGACACGTTCTTTCACGATATTGCACGAATTTTGCGCGTCGAACTCCGTATGTCGATGTTCCGTTGATCATCTCTGGCTAGGGCCTTCTTTCCTCTGCAAGAACAGCTGACACGGGAAAGGAGAACAGAGAAAGATTAAGAATCGAAACACGAGAGAGAACAAAGGAGGATATAATGGTGTAAAGAAAAATCAGTTGAGAAAAACAAAAAATCATATATCGTAGGATCTTTGATACAGTAATCGAAGAAAAGGAAAGAAAAATGTAACGCAATTCGAAACGGTATACCTACGGAGTAACGTGTCGAAAGCAAACGGAAACTACGGATTAAAGTTCTAATTATCGGCTATGATCATTTACAAAGTAAACCGCGGGTAAGCGGTAAGATCGGAACCAAGGCTCGTTATGCTTGGAACTGATCCGGAAGTCTCCAAGGTCACTTCTGATACTCTCTGTCCTTAAGAATTTAGAGTCTAAATCGTAGACTGTGCCCTGTCCTGCTTATAAGCAGGATTCGCGTTCGCAATAGCCCCAAAGGCACTGATACTTTTCTTTCTTTCTTTCTTTCTTTTCGTCTTCTCTCTTCGAAAGTCGCGTTTTGAAATTGTTCGACGCGTGGTCCGCATGCACTGCCACTTATATACATGATACGCGTGTATTTAAGTTAAACTAGGCCGAAGCGTTTCGAGCTTCGTTCAGGCGGACAGCCGTCGAGTCCACGAATGAACGTGTCACTCAAATACGAAGGAAATCACTGAGACGACGAGGAATAATTTAGGTGCTGTTTTTCCCATGATTGTGGAGGTTCGGCCTCAAGGTCACGGCGCCCTCTACCCAGAAGTTAGGCCTCTCGAGCATGCTCTGCCAGAGCGACAGCTCTCGGCCGGTTGCGTCCATCCAGTCTACTGGTTTTCCATAGTGTTTTCCTGTAGTTAGATCAACAAATTTATTTTCTTACAGCTCTAGTCGTAGATCGAGAATAAATAAATAATATGTTACTCTATAATATTAGAATTGTATCGTTTTTACTAATTTATATAAAGAAATGATATCGGATAATTAATTTTGGCGTGTACGGCTAGTAGAAGTATTTAAAAAAGAGAGTTTTTTCCGTAGGAAAAAATCTGGTCGGTTGTAAGTCATGTTTCGAATGGGAAAGATGGCTAAAAATACTCGAATGATTTTTGTAGCGCGATGAGAAGCAAACAGACGTTTACGATTGTCTTTATTGCGCTGTAAAGCCATAAATAAATGCAAAGTCTTTAGCAGAATCGAGGTTTTATAGGGCGATTACTCTAATTCGACCATCTTCTATTCGAAACTCGTACGATACAAGAGAAAATAGCAATTCGGCTTGTAGCCGTTTGCTTTTGATATAGAAACACGAAATCTGCCACAAATTAAGAGAAGAAAACAGTTGGATTTACAGAGATTCGTACCTGTTCCAAGATTAAATCGAACTCCACCTAAAAATTCGTTGCTAGCAATGCGATCGTGGTCCCAGACTGTCAATTCCAGGCCACGTTCTGCCAACTCTTGCAGACTCACGTCTTTATAAATGAAAGTATGACCCCATACCGGTGAACCGCCAGATCTGCGAACTACTCCAGTCTTTTGTTTTCCCGAACGGCCCTTGTCGGGTAGTAAGTAACTGAAAACACGTATACAACGATTAACACAAACATTTTTTTTATCTCGAGTAAATTGTACGATTCGATTTACGGGTCTATTATTCGTGCAGAATTCGATATCGATCTTTACAATTACATTTGCAATTCTATTAATGCTAAAAATCCGGATGGTAATTACGATACTCGGGTATTTTGTCGGGAAATGTTATTTTTCTTTTCTTTTTGGCAAATACACTTTTTCAAAATTTCTACGTTAATAAACACTACGCGATGTCAGTGACTGAAATATTCTTTTTTGGATCGGAGTTGGAGGTTTCTAAATCTTGTTATTTCTTTCGAGTTCTATACTGTATTAATTTTCTCTTATTAGGAGTATATCTATTTATCTACTGCTAATGATTTTATAGAAATAAAGATATGTCATACTTACAATATTCGTAATTAGAGGATTTTACGAACGGATAAAACAAAAAAGTTTTAATTCCTATTTTATATTTCTAACGTAAGCTACGCTATGATTATTTAAAATTCTACGCTTATCCTTACTCGAAATTATAGGTATCTCGTTAACGATAGCTATAGTAACCGGTGATGTTCGTTATCTCGAAAACTTATCCTACGTTGCCCTGATTTATTTCGATTCGTTAATGATACGAAGCACGTGAATTGGTACCTTTTGCAGAACGGATCACAGGTTCCTGAATTTTTCGCTCTGATTTGCAAATTTCTAGCTTCCTTCACGAGCACGTGCAACGCGCCGCGGCTCCAGTTCTTCTTCGATTTCGAAGCACCACGATCCGATCCTATTTCTCGATCTCGTTCCTGCTGGGTAGGATCTGGCGGTACGAACTTCAATCCGACGATCACCTCACCTTTGTACGCAATAGGGTCGTCGAATGGTTCCGTCTAAAATGTATCATTACGATAAGTCACCGATTTCACTCGTGCCAATTATCGCACCGCTCGAAACATATTTTGTTGATAAATAAATCGTTGCTACGTTCCGCAACTGCTGTCGGTAAGTGTAATATTGGAAACCGATGGAGACTAGCAACGATTCTAATTCTCTCGCATGCAGATGCATCGCAGAACAGTGCAGTCATTACAATAGGATCTATCGGTTTGGAAGATGGCGTATTCCGTAGGAAATTGCTCCTTTGGTTTATGCTGCTGCTCGAACTCGAGTCCTCGGTACCCGAACATTCGAACTCGAGTGATCGCCAGCTAGTGTAACAACTCGTGCAGTATTCCTTTCGTATCGCGAAGTGTGTCAGTTAACTTCATTAACGTAAATAGAAACAAATAAAAGAAGGCTCTAATTATGTACTGGAGAATAATTGAGTCTGTACGAAGACTTACTTTCTCCGGCCCGTTCTCGCCGCGGTTTTATATCTAGAACGATCTTTATTGTGCACGCTTGCTGGAAGAGATACAATGCTAGTCGTAAAATACAGCTGGATAATAAAAAAGAAGAGTAAAATCGGGGCATTAGCATGCTTCCAAGTCGAGCAATTTTCAATCGGCGGTGCCTTCAATTTTCTTTTATAAAACAATCGGGTCTAGTTAGGTAATAATGGCCTTAGGTGAAATAGGATTAATTGGAATAAAATTCATTTTTAAACAAGGTGAAATTTCTTAATTTCACAGCTTTATCGACGGAATGACAATTTCGAAGCAATTTCCTCGTTAAAGTCCCGAGGCTCGTTCGATCACTCGGGACTAATTACGAGTATCCTATTTCACACGGTCGCTAATAGAAAAAAAAAACTAGGTAATACGCTCCACTTTTAAGCTAAAATCAATGAAACGAATATTTGTCAAGAATCCTCCGTTTCTCTGGCAAAAGGCCTATTTAACCGATTATGGAAAATTTTGCAATTTGACGATTAGACGGCCAAGAATGGATCGTACTGGGGAAAGGATGAACGACCAACTGATTTCACCACTGGTCCGGTATCTCTGGTATCGATGGTATCGATGGTAAAATATGTGTCGCGTTTATGATTCGGGGCGCGTTTGTGCCAGCGATGGTGAACTTACTCGTTCCTGAAGCGGGTACCACTTGGGCGTGGGATCGTCGAAGATTTTGTTCTCGAGGGGCATTCGGACCTCGCCGAGGAAATCGTTGCGTCCAAACATGTCTGAATGCCAAACGGTGAGCCACAGGGTTCTGGTCTCTAGGCCGCTCAGACTCATATGGAACTGAAACGTGGTGGCGAACCGTCCAAGCTCTAACTCTCATGCAGGGTCAACAGGCAATATGTGCTCGGGGCTAATTCCCAATCCGAACCTTACCTTCAACGTCTCGTTAAACTCCGGATTCAGCGTGTGTTTCTTCACCTTGGTTTTCCGCTTCCCGCTCTTCGACTTGTCCGGTAGTAAGTACACTTTCACGTATCTGATGGGATAGATGGCGTGAGAAAACGGGCTCTCTCTCTAACCCTTAATTACTGATAGTTTCTGCCACTCATACGGATACCGAGAGTATTATTCTATCAGAGATTACGAATGATTCTCCTAGTCTACTTTTCGCAAAATTATATTACACCGATCGTTGCATAGATATTGAAGTCTGCTTGTTAGACGAAATTCGCGACTCGGTATTAAAAAGAAAAGAGAAGATGACAAGATGAAGGTATTTAACGTGGATTTAACAGGGATTTAACGTGGAAACTATCGCGCGATACCTTCGCTGTATATTGGGATCGTTCGCGTATCGACTAATTTTCTCTAACGTTTGTATATTTTATGCATCTAGAATTCTTGTACGCGATGAACGAGCACAGTGTTAAATAACAAAATCGCGCAAAAGAAATTGTACAAGAAGCCATAAGGTAATCGATTTACAAATTCCACAAAGTTAATGCAAAGGATAAAGGACATTTTTAAGCAATCGTTAAAGTTCAATATGTATCAAACGTACTTGTGAGTTTAACGATCAATGCATTGTTCGATTAATAATTCTCGTTATCTAATATACGTCTGTAAGAAAGAAATGTACTAACGTGTAGAAAGCTCCTACAAACTGGCAATAACTATTCGTAAGTAAGAAAATGATTAGTAGGTTTGGAAGGTACGTGTTCGATGGGATTAATCTTACGAATCATTCTCATTCGATGAGTCACGTGTTACTTACGGGTCGGATCGTTTGCGTTTTACGTCAACCGGCGCTAGATTCTTGCATTTCGTTACGTGCACCTCGAATGTTAGGTGCTTGTAATCGTATTGTAAAGCGAATTCCACTTCTCCTGTCACCACTACCGACCGACAGCACCGTCCTTCCCCAGCACCGCTATAAACCGACGCCATTGAATCCGAACGTGCCTGAAAAATTCATATCCCATATTTACGATTTCCTTTCTTTCCGTTCACCAGCCCGAGATACTTTTATTCCATCCTGTTCCGCGATAATTATTATCATCTGCGTACGATGCATTTAGTTTATTATTATTATGGTAACTAATCATAGGCGCAAAAGTGACAATAAGCAGGCAGATACATCGTACAACTACGTTTCTATGTCAGTAGCAGGTATAAAGTAGTCATTGGCGATTTAAAATATTCAATTAAGAAAGAAGCGAATGTGTTTGCCAATAACTGCGGTAAAATGAAAAGCTTGAATTTCCTGCTACATCAGAAAAGTCTCGCGTTTCTCCACTTGGTGTATTTTCGATCGTTCTTCTGGAAGAATACCGTCCTGGCGGAAAAAGAAGATGAAACAGCTTCTGCGAAGTGGATGGGATACTCACGCCAAGACTGGACAGAGATGCACGCGTAGCAAGGTGCCCAGAATGTAGCCCGGAATCCATGTCATCTACGTCGATCACTGTGTGACTAGAGCCTGCTCGTGATCCTGCGCCGATGATCGGAGTACTGCATGCCTCTGACAAGCTGCTTCCATCATCTGTTAGATAAAAAGCAGGAACAACGCGATTAAACGCGTCATTGCTCGGGAAATCGAACAATTTTTATCGCGTTAAGGTCTTTCTTGATACGAAAAGCAAACTAGAGGATCGAACGACAATTCTTACTATCGTTTTGCAAAAGACACGATTCCGCGCGCAACAATTTCGAGTGGAAAAGTTGAAAAAGTAAATTTTATTCGACATCGATCTAACGCTCGAAGATGGAAAGCTATCCAGCGCCTTTGGAACGTAAGGAAACGCGAAATAATTCAGGAAAAATGAAAGATAACGTTTAGAAAAGCACGAATTGAAAGTGGGAAAGCAAAGCGAGGACTAGACCGACTTGTTCCGTCCTCAGAGCTGTTATCAGAGTTTCTCTGCTGGCTGGTCTTTCGGATCAGGCACTTGGGAAACAGCTCGGAGTAGGAGGACAAGCTCTTCTGCTCGTCTGGCTTCTTCAGACGACACTTGGAGAATATATCTGGCAGAGAAGATTCGCCGTCGCTTTGAAATCCCTTGGCCTGGTTGCGGCCGTTCTTTTTCCTCGGTTTCGAAAGCACAGGCAAGCTGCGCTTCATCCCGAACAGAGTAGCGCTGGACACGAACGTCCTGTCCTCGGAATCCGTACAGCTCCTCTCTCTATCCAGTTCCCCCGATCCTTCGTAATTACCCTTCTCCAATAACGCACAGCCATCCTCGATGCTCCTCGAGACTTGGTTGCTCGTTACGGTGTCATTCGACGCCACACGCTTCATCTCCAGCTGACCCTTCCTTTCCGAATCCTCTACCCCCTGCAGCTTCTCCTTCGACTCCTCCGCCTCTCGGTTATCCTCTCGGTTATCCGCTCGGTTAGGGTAGCACGGAATAGCACAGCAGGTGAGGAACACGTTGGATGTCAATCGTTGCGCCATGCTTCTCACGGTCCAGGACCGATTAGGCACGTTGAAAGTCCTGTACCCGGTACCCTTCGTCATTTTCACCTTCCCTCGATCTTCCCACGTCTTCGAAACTTCTGCGACAGGGATCTCTTTCCTGTTACACTTTCCAGTGGAAACTCCTCGGGAAAACTCCTCCTGCTAGCCTCTTCGAATGAGCAATTCCTCTCGACGATTAATTCTCTTAGCTCCTTTTCCTTCGGGAAACGAATCAAAGTTCACCGATTTCCCCGTTGTATATATCTTTTGGACAAGTTCGAAGCTTTCTTCTGGATAGAGAAGCGAACGTAAGGTTGCCGATGTTGCTTCGATAATTTTGGAGTTACACGTACGAGTAGATTTTTCGGTATAAAGGCGTGTCCTGGAAATACTTTTCAGAAACGTCGAGAACTTCTGTATCGGAGAAGCTTGTTGGCGGTCGATGTCAGTTCGAAGTTTAAATTGACGGGACTGTTTGGTAGAGGAAGTATCTCAGAGACACGTTGGGAACTTTTCCGCGAGTGATCACTTCGGTTCTCGCGACGTGTTCCTTTTGTTGCGAGAAACAGCTGGAAGCTCGATGGTTTCACCTCGATAGCTCCGCAATTTCACTCCAACGTGTTTTACGAATATCTTCTAGACGAACCCCGAGAGCTTTTCCACTAGAAACCGGTGTTTCCTGGCATCGGAGAATCAAAGGGAGATTGCTGACTTCTTCGGTGCAGAGACGCGATCTAGAAATATTTCTACGCGAGATAAAAGATTTCTTTTCTTCTCCTCTCGAGCTCTCGACACTTGCAACACTTCGAATAACACGAGTGGAAGGAAGTTGCTATGGTTAAGACCGGGTTAGATCGAGTTGTTGCTGGTTTATGGAAGAATCGGAAGCGCACCGATTTCACTCCGATCGCTCGAGTCCGAAGAGGCTTCTCGGTACAATGTCTTGTAGAAAAATTCGTTTCCCGCCTCGAATAAATAATTCAACGTTCATTCTAGTTTATCGAGAGTTAAAAGGAAGCAGGATCCTAGTTAGCGGGAGCGCGATTAGAGTGGTATATTAAGATGGTTCGCGATGCCGAGAGTTGGCTGTATTCCAGTCCACGTTGTTTTCGTTCACGAGGCCAATCCACGGATGGAATTTGCAATTTTTTTGGCGCGATTTCGCGACTAACCCTTTGATAATTCACGCTAGGCTCTGGGAGCAGATGCGAACCGAGGCGAAACGTTTCCGAGACTGGCCAGTTCGTTTGCGCCATGCTCGTTTCTGATAATGCAGCGGGGGGGAACAGGCAACGCGATAAAACTGATTTTTGCTTCCTGTCTTCCGGCTTCAATGCGTAGGGGCTTTCACGTTCAAGGTTCCAACTGCATGGAATTACGATAAGGGGTGCCATTCGAATTACAGTTACAAAGTTTCTGCCCGAGACACATCGCGTGGCTGGTTGAATTTTATTCTTCTCGCAGATCTTGCGATTCTTCTCGTTTATCGGCCACTCGTGGCTCGCAGCGATCAACGCTATTTTTGACATTAATTGCAAGCATACGAGATCGATATTAAAGCTTACGAGATAAAAATTCACGATAACAGGATAACGTTAGGAATAATCGCTCGTAGGATTATGGACGTTTTTATTATCGCGTTCGTATTTCAGATGCAATTTCTATGAGTAACAAAGAGAAATGTGTGTCAAGGTGACCGTTTACGGGAACTTCAACCGAGAAAAATCACTTTCATAATTCGTGCATTTTATGCTTCAGATGTTGACGTATTAAAAATCGTTATTAAACATCTACCGTCGTTTCATCCGTTATATCCTCCTCAAAATTTAACGTTTATTTGCTTTTTAAAAGCAAAATTAAGCATCGTCGTATTCTATCGTTTCGGATTTCATGGCAATCGAATTTCTGGACCATTTTTTCCTCGCTACTGGCGAAAAAAAGAAAAAGGAAAAGGAAAAGACTATTCTTTCAGAATTTGCTATCGCTCTTTCATACGCGCACAGGAGTAAAAGACAGACGCGTTCTATTTCCACCCGAGTGGCTACTCTGCGGTGAAAAGTACGTTGGGAAAGGTGAGCGGCGTTATCGAAATGGGCCCCTGTGCAGGCGATCGGCAAGCATCCTTCTCGATACGCGATCCACGCCATCCAGATACGGCGAAAGTCTAGCATAATTCACACTGGAACGCAATTTTCAAACGACCATCGGTACCCACCGCTCAATTTTCAACGCAAACTTTTCAAGAACACGAAGAAATTGCGAACAACCTGCTTACTCCGCTATTATTGGTTCCACATTCTAGATTTAGTTTCTTGGTTTGTATATTTTCTTCACACGCCATCGAGACAATTGTTTTCCGATTGTTCTCTCGACGTTTCTCGTTTTTGATTTTTCACGCGTGATACAAAACGGCAGAAACGCAAATCGGATAAAGACACTTCGTATTAGTCTAATATCGATTTCGAATTCTAGATTTTTCTTGTCAATTGCAAAATTTAGTTAACGTTGCATGGAATAGGCAGTTTCTTTTCATCGTTCTTCAAAGCGAGCTTCGCGATGCGCCGATCGGAATTTTGCGACGTCTTACCGGGACGCTGATTCGAGGGTTTGAACGCGAACGTGTCGCGAAGGGGCCAGAAAATGAAGATACCGAAGCTCGAAGGGTGAGCTATGCAACTGAAATAGACCGTGACTTCACGATGACAGGGGTGTGAAAATGTCACAAGGCGGAATTACGTTGGCATTTTGAAAGTACGTTTCAGGAATTAACGTCGTTAATTTTGATAGTTCGAATGATGGTATTTGGTATTTCAATATTTCAAACACCTGTGAAACGCGTGAACTGGATTAGCGTAGCCGAAACTATACAGTATCGTTTAAGAAACATCGCAATTGCATTTCTCTTAATCCACGAGTAGTTAATTTCATTGGAAAACGCGTCGTTCCGTGCCATTTCATTTCTTCTCGTGACACTTTTAATCTCAATTAATACCTACGTACACAGATATGCATTTACCTTGTCCCAGTTATACGGGACCATAAGTGCATATCTTGCACGTGAAACTCGGTCGCATTTTTCCTCAAACGCGATATCGACCCTTTTAAAATCGAGGGAGTAATTGATCCACGCTAGAGCTTACTACGAGCGGATGACGAAGTGAAATTTTGAAAAGACGGAGCAACGCGACGAGGTGGAAAAATTGTTTCACGTTGGAAGCTTTAAGGGAAAGCTTTATAAACGTGTCGTCCGGTGATTCCTTCGATACCCTTAATTGCAGGTTTCTTAGGTTAACAAGGCTTAACGTTATTAGGTACCCGCGGCTTGTTACACTTTCTTTACTCCGTAGCCAGTAATCTGGATTAATTGCAACAAAGGATTTCGCGTTAATCGCTCATTGATGACCTTCGTTGCAATAAACGAGCACCTTAAACGTGCTGCGATTAATATCACGAATACGGTTGCTGTCGAACACGATAACATTGTTCCACGAAGCTTTCATCGAGTATACATCTGTAAGAAGTGCTTGTATAGCTGTAAGGCGATATATTTGTTTGAACGAAATCGGTAAATTTTCCAATTTTAATTGTGTACTTTCTTCGAGAACTCGAATTCATTTACAATTACATTGTTCATTTCTAGATACGCATCTTAATGGCGCGCAGCAATTGCTCGAGACACGTACATATGCAGGCGGAATTAACATTAATGACTTGCTTTTTGTGCCACACGTTTCTTCCTCTTCTTTATGTGCCTCGTTGTGTCTAGTATTTTACATACGTTCGATAATTAAAACAGCTCTGTCGTGTCTCCTTTCAAACACCTACTTATTACTCGCTACTTACTGCCTTCTGCTATCTTCGTTCTTTCCTTTCGATATAAACGCTTCGAGCACTATCGATACGTTCGTGTTCTGTGTTTCTGACCAAGTAATTTATAGTTTAGAAGAATTGGTCGGGTTTTCTTCCATCGCGAGTACAGGTAGCCCTCCTACAGCACGGCATCTTATAACACGGTTTCGGATTTTAGACAATATAATGTTTGTTAAAAAGAAAAAAAAAAAATGTTTGCTTTCATTAAGGTTTCGGAAGGTAATCCCTTTTTTGTATCGGCTGTTTCCGGTATATTAATTTCGAAGAATGCTTCTGGCATATAAATTATATTTTTTCTTGCGTAGTTTTCGGTAAGAAGGAGGTATCGATAGTTCTCACAGGCGGTTAAAATAAAGAATAATACGATTCAATTACTGTACACCGCGTGGTCTATTTTCACCCGAAGAAGGGGGTCCGAGGCTATACGCGGAGCTCGAGCACTCGTGAATATTTTAAGCCTTTATAGATGGGCCTGTTTTCCTCGTGGAAAAATTATCGGAGTAAAGAATTATTAAACGCGCGATAAAATAAAAATTATACCTACCGAAAAATTACGTCGTAGAAATCGTAAATTCTAGTTTACGTAACCAACGTTTACTCCTCGTTACACACTGACGTAAATAAGAAATGGTAAAGAAATGGTCCGAAATTATTTCATCCTTTTACCATTCTTTTATTTCTGTTAACCTATTTTGCTAGCAATTTCAATTACCATATTGATAATTATTCGTCGACATAACCATCGTCGCGAATAAAATAAAATACAATGAAATAAAATATATTCGTTCGAAGAAGCGACAATTCGAGCAGACGACTACGCCACTGTCCCCGCGATAAAACGTAATCTTAGAGCATATGCAAATTAGCGATCGCGCATAAAATATAAATCGCGACAGCTTTAACCACTTTTCTAAGAATTTGCAAATGATATGCAAATGGCATACAAACGGACGTACTTAAAAATAAAAAAGAAATTACACGATGAAATTGAAACAGGTATAAATCTATTTTACTTTTCCTTTAGAAAATCGCTTCGTATGTCTATCGCTGATTAAATTAACCGCTATGGTGTTAATTAACATCCAAAACTAGGCGAAACAGCGCTCTTCCCTGTGGCGAGTCGTAGTTCTATCATAGCTATCGGATTACTCTATCGAAGCGTGACTCCAATTGGACAGAAGATAATAATCACTAGAGAAATGTACATTCCAAGTGAAAATACACCTTCGTTCGTTCATAAAAAACGCGTTCCGTTATTTTTTCCAACGCGTTCAAAAGTTTACGATACCTAATTCGATTTATCGATCATCCGATTGTTTATGAGCTATTATTTCGCGTACAAATATTACATCACCTACGAAACGAAATAAATAGCGATCTTCTTCTTTTAAATTCTTCTTCCAGTCAAAGTTTTTCGTTGCACATAATGCCGAGACATCGAATTATAATAACGGGGATATTAGGAAGGACGAGCGATTGGAAAAGATAGAAAGATGGAAAGAGCTCTCGTTAAAGTCGTTACGACGTTGTACTGTTATGCGAATAATTACAAAACGCAGTGAAGTCGAACCGCTTTTTTACGAGTAGCAGTTCTTTTCCTGGATGGAAACATCGTAATGCTGTAAAAGTCGAATGATAGAAAGAACAGAAGGAGAAGGTCCGTGGAATTCCAGGATCATTCCGATCTTCCAGTTGCCACGTGGAAAAATCCAATCGCGATATTCCTATCGTATATAATAAACGAACACGATTCAACTGTTCCGAATGCCTACCGTACCGAAAGATTGTTAATATCAAATGCCGCGAGTTGAAAGTTGTTAACATTGAATATCGAGACGCGAATATCGAATACCAAGATTCAGAGATCGTTGATATCGAGTGTTACGACTTGAAATTGTAAATCGGAAGTGCCACGAGTCAAAGAGATCCAGTGTCCGGTGCAATTATTTCCAAGAAATAATGATATCAACTAATATTAAACATCGCGATACTTTCGCTTTTCGATTCGACACCGATATTCCTACCGATATTCAATTTCCAAATTCGCGAAATGATACGGTGGACTACTAGAAGATACTAAGCTCGGCGTTTCTCTTCGTATCGGTAACAGAAAATTTCACGGTTGTCGAACCACGGGACATGGAATTATTTACTCGTGAAAATTATTCGCGATGGTAATTCGAGGCTATGAGAGAGGTAGTGGAAGTAGTTGCAGGTAAAAACTGTCGGACGAAACGTAATTTAGCCGTGACGAAACGCGTTGAAAGATAGACCGATCGGGGGCAGTAAGGTAAAATTGCGGTGCGATTTGAATGCGATGTAGGATAGAAAAGTTCGAGCGTAACGCGGAGAAAGAAAGAAAAGAAAAGAAAAAACGGTGCAAGGAAGATTAGGTGTTCGGGTTGTCAGTCGGGTACCGTTTTCTCGATCACGCAAAAAGGTGACACGCATTGCAAAAGTCGTCGACACCGCGGCATACCGGCATTCCGGCTCTGTCCACCGACTTTCCAACTAACGTTCAACCGAAACCCAATGTTCTCTGCTGCTCGCGATATCAGCGCGACACGCTTATCGATCCTGCCCGCTTGCTTTTCCGCCTATCTAATTAAACCACCGTGTCATTTCCGAATATTTTCTATCCTTCTCCGTTTTTCCACGAACAAATCCTCTTCCTGGTACAAAATTCATTCTTACTCGTATTCTACTTTTTTGCCTATAGTTTGAAACTATCCGACAAGGAAAATGAAAGGCCCGTGGGTCACCGATTTAGTCGAAATTTTCCAAATCGGTAGATTTCCTGCCCGACTGTAAACAGATGAAAATTCCTTAGATTCCAACGACTATCGGATCGATGAAATCGACGTTGCGTTCTACCAGAACCGAATAAAGGTAAAAACTAACCGTGCAAGTAGATTGGAAAATGGACGCGTAAGTTAAAGGACGTGGATCTAACCGATAAAGTTAGGACGCGTAAGAAAGTTAGTTTGCCTCGGAGGAAATAGGATGGAAATCGAACAACGGAAACACGCGCGTCTGAATTTCCTGGATGGAAGGAAAACCTACGTTGCTTGGTCGCACGGAAGCCCGATAAGTTAACTAGGAAAAAGGGTTCGGCAACGAGGTGGTACACTGGTGTAGAATGCACGAGTCGCGACGTGAAACGTGTACCGCATGGTTATCACGCAGAAACGACGGTGCACGTACGCTATCGAGACCTGTTACCGTTTACCAATGGGACTAGAGACCTTCTAAAATAAACCCAGTTAAAGTCCCAACTCTCCTCTCGATTTTACAACTTTCATGACATTCCTAACTTTTGCAACCTTTACGTATTTAACGTTTCTGCCTCGATTTCGTTTCGCGAGAGCGTCGAGAAGTATCGGGTCGTGTTTAGGATGTCTAAATTTAAGTCTTCGGCCAAAGTATCCTTCCTCTTTCTAAACTAACTAAGAAAACGCTCTTGATTCCAATTCTCCAGTCATTCGAGAATTCGTTCCAGACCTGTCGACTCTTCTCCTTGCTCGTGAACCTTTTCAAACGGTTTGGCCGATATTAGTTTGGCGAATGCGTGACGTAATTCCAAAGCGCGTCGCGACGCTATCCAATCTATACCGTGGACGCGGGAAAGAAGCTGAGACGAAATTGCGTGGGCCCTGAGGTGAGATTCGGGAAATGGAATTGGTAGGGTGAAAGGGTGAAAGGGGAATGGGAGTGGAGTGAGTTGCGAGAGGCGGTCGAATCGGATCGGATCGGATCGGATCGGATACCGAGTAGTAGAGCAATGGCAACGCCACGTTCGTTTCCCGTGAGAGGAAAATATTCCGCGAGTTTTTCCCGGCGGAGGCGCTGGTAAACGGAGAAGGTGGCCGCGTGAAAGACACGGTGCGTTGGTGGAACGCGGGGAATTACGGGCACAGCCGGTTAAAAGGATCGCCGCGATCGGATACACCGGGCTGAAATGCAGACACTAGCTCCAGGGTAGTCCCGATCTAGCCGACTGATCCAGGTCCTCGCATATTCTCTTTACCGCTTCCTCTTCTGTCTTTTAATCCCTGATTAACATACCGCGAACGTTTACGCGTGCAGGGTATACAGAAATACGTCCGTAAAACGGGTGAAATACCAGGATGTAAATATCAAGGTAAACAGTAGGTGATACGTGCGAATGTAGACGCGTAAATATACACCGAGAATAGGTTATCACGATAGACGGCTGTTTAGATGTCGCGATTGTAATTTGTAACTTCGATAAAATTTATTATGTCATAATATATATATATTGTAATATAATCGCGACACGCAAATAACCGCGTTATAATATTTACGCGTGTAAAAAATGTGTATGTAAACTTGAAAAATTTTGTCACGCGGTTTCATAGTCTGGCAATTAATAATTTAGCGTTTAATCTTACGTCGATATCTTAAAATATAAAAGAAAGTTAGGCGCGATCAATAGCAAACTTTCTAAAACTATTCGATGCAACTGTGTTTTGCTTAACGTATCCTTGTAGATCTTGCCTCGGTATTACGTTAATTAACGTCTTTCTATTTTACGTAAACTTGGTTTCATCGATCAGAATGAACGATCAAAGAATTGACGAAACGGATACTACGAACGCGTAACGCGTTAAGAATTTGCCAAGGGTTTGAAATCCACGAAGGTTACGGAATTAATGAACGAACTTTCTGGAATTATGTTAACCGTTAGAAACTGCAAGTGCCAGCTTATAAAGTTCAAGGAAAATGACTTTTACCGCGCAGATGAAGATCAAAGCGAATGCTTCCAGCGTAGGAATTGAAAATGAAACGAAAATACAACGATAACTCGAACGTTGCGTCGAATAAAAGTAAAACGATCTTCAATCGCGATAGAAAAATTATTTAAGGCAACTTAAAAGTACCACGTAACGGGGTTGCAGGAAATTCTACGACGAAGATTAAACACGACGGCCATCTAGCAATTCGATTGTAATATGGAACTTCGCGTGGATATGGCGTTAAGTGGAATACCGCCAAATACTGGCAATGTGCAACTTTCGACTCGTCGAGCAAAACATCTTCGGAGTCGGGGAAAGAGAAAGCATCACCGAAACTACGAAACTCAGGGTTGCACAATTGGCGAAGGAACGGTCGGACCATGGGTTAAATGTACGCCATGTTCCACCTTGTTCCATGACTCGTAATTTTATGTAACGACCCTCTCGCAGGCATACCATCGCTTGTACACTGTCGGCGAAAAGTTAGGAAACGTTTCTCAGACGTTTTTCTCTCTGTCAGCGTGTGTAGATTTTCCTGAAATTAAACTCGACTTTATTCATTTTTTGTATATTCTTTGGATAAATCTTTTCAAGTGTAATGCAATCAGAGCGTCTCGTGAACAATTCCATAATCGCGCGTTGTTATTCGAGTCTCGATTATTTCGTTAAGTAGTTAATTGCCTAATTAATTTAATTTGTCGTTATAGTAATATATATATATATATGCAAAGCGAACGACAAATTACCGTTTAATGTTAATACCAAGAATATTTCGCTAATTCCTCCTCGAAGCTTCTTGCCAAATTTACCACTTTAATTACATATATTCAGGACGAATTACAGATTATCATCTGCTACTGCTATCAAAAATACTCCATAATATCTTCGTACTGTTTCTAAACTTCCTGCGGGATTTACCATTTTAATTACACATATCCAAGACGAATTACAGAACGCCGCTTATATTACCACCATGAAAAATCGCTAATCTCTCTTCGCGATCTCCTCCTTTAATATCTTTATGCTACCTTTCTACTAAACTTTCTGCCAAATTTGCCATTTTAATTGCACGTATTCGAGATGAATTGGAAAATATTCCGGTAATTTCTCAGCAGAACCTTCCGGTTTAACACGCTCGTGCCAGTTGTAAACTTTTTGCCGACAGTGTACGAGATAAACGCGGATGCTTTCGGCTCATACGTATCTCCATAAGAAAAGGCGAAGGAGCGGTAGGAGCGTCCTCAGGCTCTTACTCTCCTGTTTGACACGTAAGTGAAATTGCATTGTTCGCCGCCATGGCGCGGACAAATTAGTAGAGCAGAAGAACGAACGCGCTGCTCGGTGGTACCGGGAAGTCATGTTACAGAAACCAGCGGCACAACTTCATTTCTCCTTAATCGCCGTGTTTAATTGCCCCCAGGCGAAACTGATCGTATTCCCGCGTACAGTCACCATTCCGCAAAGACACTCGTTGTTTTCCATGACTGGAAAAATCCTAGGACCTGCCTCTGTCTCAGGCTCGCCGCCAGATAATGGTGATTACGTCGCCGAGAACGCGGGATTTTAAATAGGAACAGGAAGGTTTTCAGAGACGAAACAATGAAATTAAACGTTGAAACGAAGGGTAACCAAACGAAGAGGTGCCAGCTAGAGATTAGATAACCCGCAGGTGAACGAACTCTGCGAGATCATCAGAGGGAACGAACGAATCGTCGCGGTTTAGGGTGCTTTACCGAAATCAGATCTTCTTGCAGTAAAATTTGCAAAATTCTTACGAATAGGAACATGTTTCTCGTATCAACGCTACAAGTGTCAATCCAGTCAAAATGACAGGTCTTGGGATGTTATTTAAGAACGCGTGGCTGCTATTTCAAAAAATTATAAGATATTCGCTCGTATCGTTTAGGTAGAAATTAAAGATCGGTAGTTCTAGTGGCAATTAAATTTTTCAAAGCCGATAAGCGAAGAGGTGGGGCATATCTGTGGGTGTACGACTGCGTATATAGGATCGAAGAGTAATTGAAAAGAAAATTGAGAATGAATTTATTTGCCGAGTGGAATTTAATTGGAATCGGAAAGTTAGACGGCGAGGAATTAAGTTGGAATCCAAATTCGAGCGTAGGGTTTAAATGGTACGATTAATATCGTGCGTAAAATGGAAATGGAATTTTATTTAATAAGGAAGCGAGATGGAACAGGATCGAAACGGTAATTAATTCTGTTAGTCTTGTGTTCCATGCTACGTTTCAGATGGACTTATGAACCAAAGTTTTATACCTCTGCGTTACAAAATATTCGTATTTATACATTTTTATCATTCTAAAATATATCGATAATAAATAATAGCGTAATTGTTACTACTACATCGATATACTCGCCATAGAAATAATAAGACGCGTTATTATTTATAGAACAAAGCGTTTCATCGCGGAAACGTAAAATAAGAGAGATCTACTAAAAATCTCGGCCAAATTTGACGGAATCGTTGAAGCAGGTTCAACGACAACGAAGATCATCGACTTCCGTGATACTTGGCGAAGAAAAAAACGGCGAAACGATTGACAATTGCCGAATTAACATTGGCATCGGACCTTTCATTTTCTGGACGACTGCTTTACCCGTTCCAGTTATTCGGGTCGACAAAATTCTCTCCTTTTGTACTTGATTCTTTAACCGTAGATCTCTGAATGTTTAATACCGTTGGTCGCGCGCTTCATTAACTTTTATGCGAATGTACAACGTTTGTAAGAGTCGAATATCTGGATTAATGGCCTGTGTTCTCTACTACGGGTTAAGCGAGTACCGAGCAATAACCAATTTGTTAAAGACTTATCTCAAATTTTCATTCAATTATTGGACTAAGCATAAAAAATTTAACTAATTGTTTGACATAAGTTTAAAATTAGATCCTGTTAGTCGTGGTAACACGTTCGTGCTAACTCCGCTATCGGAGAATAATCTCTGCGCGTGTACGTAAGAAAACAAACAACTGATAATCAAATATGATTTCTTCGGTCAAGAAGATTAGCGTATTACGTTTTTAATTTCGAGCAAACAATTTCTTCGTATAAATAGAGAATTAAAAATAGTTTTCTTCGAAGAATAATGCAATTAAGCGTGTCTACCGAATACGCGATAGAGGAACAAAAATCAGTCTATAAACATCGACGATGTCATCGATAACGGGTGATAAGGAACCTATAAACATTATCTTTGAACGCAATAATTTTCATCGTAGCGGAAAGAAAAGCGCAAAATTGAAAATAATACGAGCGAAATAGCGAAAGCGAAGAATCTTATCGCGTTTTTTAAACAAACATTACCGTCGTCTAATCTAAATCGAATCAAACATCTAAAACAGTCGATTGTAAATGAAATCGCAAAGTTGTCGCAAACGAGCTTCATCAAAATTTTGGTTCAAAAGTCCGTAATCGACTTGGGAAAAACTTGGGAAACGCGTATATCGTTCGGCTGGTGCTATTAACTTTGCGTCGATTACGTTTTCGAAGTGAAAATCCGGGAAATAGATTATCGAGGAATTCTTGTCCTTTGATATCGAATAGTTCTTTTTTTATTTTCCGATAAACTCCGTATCTCTTCCGTGAAATTGAAACGGTTAACAATTCGCCTTCGAATACCGCATTTCTCAATCTGTTTCGCGATTTACGTAATCCGGATGCGATACGAATTCTTCTTTCCATGTCACGTATCGTTAAATAATAAACAATTAAATAATATATATCGTCTCGTTTCTCCAATCCGTATCGTTACCTGCTATTGAACGAATTTAAACAACGCCGCTCGAAGCGAACGTTTTACAACCGTAAATCAACCAACCGTCGATTAATTTTCAGAAACACGCGTCGTTCTTTCGACCGCTTCGAACCCACGCGTCGTCGCTTATCTCGAATGAAAAGTAGGCTCAAAAAAATAGGAAAAAAAAGGAAAAAAAAGGGAAAAATAGTAAAAAGGGAAATAAAAATGGAAGGAAAGTGGTGAAACGTGGCGGTACGGGATGGAATGATTTGCAAGGCATTATACTAATTGAGAAGGAAGAGGAGAAGGCGTAATGAAAGCTGGAAGCAGGGAGGAGCGAGCAACGAAGCTGCACAGGGGCCTGGCCAGAAAGAATTACCTTTGATACGCAAGAAGATTGCCTTTTGCGAATGAATAATACATACTCATAGATGGTCGGATAGCCGAATGATTACGATGTAAATAACAAACGTAAACGTAAGCGGATGGATAATGGCGTAAACTCGTAACATGGCGGACGTAACGCGAGTGGCTGAATAAAGGCAGAAACCCGGGGAGGTTGTCGAACTTCCATCATGAAAAAGGTTTAATAAGTAGCATTTCAAGGTGGAGCACGCGATCTTACTGTTTACGTAGCCGCACAATAGATTGCAACTTATATAAGAGTGCGGGATTGTGCAGCACTGTTAGTAAGCAGAGATTCAAGAATTCTGCACGCTCCGACAGCCCAAACAACGGCTTTCTCGCGAAAATAATAATCACGCCGGGATAGTTGGAAACCTTTGACAGATCGATCGATTTTTCTCGTATTTCCCTGTAACCGAAGTTTAACACTTTCGTTAAGACGACCCTTTCCTTCTCATTGGAAATAAAATTCCGACGAAATTCCCGAAAAACGGACCTCGAACGAAGAAATTCGATTCTTTCTCGTCGACTTGGTTTCCACACGCGAGATCACTTTCTCCGCGCGACTGTAATTCCATTACGGAAATAATAATTAATATTTCCTTTTATTTTCATCTATAACTTATTTCGCGTTAACTCTGTCGGAGGTTTTCACACTTTTCGCGCTAGCCGTCTGTTGTTTCTCTTTTAATTTATGGGTGCTTATTATTACGCGAACGTTCCGCGTTTTACATACCTGTTACCCGCGTTCAGCGCTGTAAAACGGAGCAATGTTACTACCAGAAATTCAAATTGTAACTCGCGGCGCGGATTACGAAACGGATTTTCCTTCGGCAGGAAAATTACGAATTAATCGGCAAGGTTGGAGAAGACCGATGGCGATGTTCCATCGAGCGGTTCTCGATTTCCTCGATTCGAAAGTCCGATGACGCAACGAACAATAGTCCAATAGTGGCCGATAAGATAGGAGTATTATCGGTGGGTGTTAGATTTAGCGAGGAAATGGAATGGCTGGACGAAAATGGAGAAAAATGATTGCTTCCGTGATCGGGGAGGCGAAATAGCGGCTTAGATTCGGAGATTCGTAGTGGCAGGGCGAGGAGAATGGTCGGGAGGAGGAGCGGTGTCGAGAAAGTGTATTGTCTTCACGGGAAATGGCCGTGTTTGCTTCAGAAAATGCAATGTCTCGCAATCGTTCCCGTGTAAAAAAGCAATTCCGCAAGATTAATTTCCACTTTTCCCTCGGACTGCTCGCTCTCGTAAAGGGGCACTGCTGTTTTAGTTTGCCGGTCGTTACAGTTACTGCAATTTATTATACCGTTTCTCTGCCCTTCCGAGCTTCTAGCTTGGCTCGCCTTCCCATTCGCCGCTGCCATTTCCGTCGCGAAACATTTTTCTTACGTAACCGTTTTTCTCGCAACTCCTCCAGCCGATCGGCCTCTAATAAATCCTCCTGCCGGTAATTTCAATGGAAAATCCACGACAACGGAGTCGAACGGACCGTTACCGACACGAATTTTATTTCCTACGGATATCTCTTTGGCTTTTGGAATATCAGAAAACTCGAATTCTCTTCGGTATCCTACGTTTCGTGATTTTATACCTGCGTAAATATTTAGATCGTTTCGTAGGAACAACGTTTCGTTAAAGCTTGTTCGTTTGCTGGTTAATTGATACGTTGCGCGCTGTGCGAATTTTCTCGTTATCTCGGCCAATTAAACTGAAATATGTACGCTGATAAGAGCGCTCGTTGCTAAAGATACATCGAATTGCGAAAATCGCGAGTATCGTTGAATTTAGGAAACCTAAATATCGCGTTCTTCCTTTCAAGTTCCCGGTGTTGCTTTTTCCAGGAGTTTCTTTGGCTCGTTGGTAAATAACAACGCGAAACGAATTAACGAATGGAATAAAATAGGTTCGCCGATGAACCGTTTATATTCTCGATGGAAAATGGAATGGAAGGGGAGAATTAACGCATATTCATCCCGAATAATTCGTCTTTCGAGTCACGCTCCCCTCGTAATCTTGGCAATTAATTAACGAGTTACGAATTACACCGGTCTCCGCGGTTATTGATCCGCGCGAGCCACGAGTGCAACGGGGAGTGGCAGTGAAAATAATTTCATCGGTCTACGGAGTCAAGAACGTTCCCTGTTCCCAGTATCGAAACTCCGAATGGGAAAAGAAGGGAAAGAAAACCGAGGGAAAAAGATAAGAAGAAGAGGAAGGAAGAGACGCGTACGTTTAGACGTCTAAGGACAAACGGAATGGTTCGAAAAGTAGTTAGGTAGATAGGAGACGGACGTGACCGTCAAAGGATCGCGTTATAACGATCCAGTATACGTGACGCGAATGTGGAACAAAATTCGCGAGTTTGGCTGGGAAACGGGAGCACGAATCGGCGATTTGCGTGATCCGGGGTGAATGGAGAGCGACGGAAATGCAGCTCGCCAAGGCGGTTCCGCCTCCTTCCTATTCAACTTCCAACTCGCATCATCCTGCCACCGTTCTTCGTTATCGCAACGCAAACGCGCGTGCAAACCTCTATCCTCCAGCGAGGCTATCTCCACATTTTCGACGAGTTTTCCTCCGTCGTCAAAAGACGACGCAAAGTTTCGAGATACTCGGATTGGAAGAACAGCAAGAGATACGCTTTCAGAAGGGTCGTACGAGGCATGGGGATCGATACGCGATTACAGAGAGCGTTGTCGTAATATCTCGAGCTTTTTCGGACAACGAAGACGAAGAAACGAACGGAAAATAGGATTTGGCGCGGTGTCCGACCCTTTAGCTCGGCAATATATAACGGAAAATAACGTTAGCTGAAAGCTATATAGTTATAAGGTTATTGATTTACGAGGTTTTCAATTAGAAAGATTGTTTTCTACGGTTTATTGGACGCGTTACGGATAAAATTGGGCCGCGTGTGGTGATTTAGCGTACGGGTAAAAGCCGGTGCAGCTGTGGAAGGTGCGTGGCAGCTCGGGTTTGAAAGAAAAAGGCGAGAGCCAGAGAAATCCAACAGTACGCATACGCGGGACACTACGTTATACCGGTTTATCGATTGTTGTGCATGGCTAGAACGAGTAGGAGGCGGAGGAGGTCGAAGAGGAGCGGGAAAAGAAGGGAAATCTGGTAATAAAACGGTTACACCTGTTACACTCCGGTAAATACTTTAAGCCGTTCATTAACAAATCGCGTTCTAGCCGCTGCACCTTTCGAACCGAGCTGACAAAGTTTCGCGAAAATAACTTTCCCTCGATCACGCGAATTTTTCCCGCGATATTAATTACGGTATCGTTAAACAGCCGCGTCACGCTTCTCTAATAGTCGCTTACGGGGTCTTAATAGTCTCCGATTCCGATATAATCGCGATTGATTTACCATGGGATACAGTCGAGTCGTTTTTAACGATCTCGATAAGAGCGTTGTTAATGGATATTATTTTTGGTAATCGCCGGCGATACGCGATTGTAAATTTTATTTATTTCCTCGTGGAGGTCGAAGTCGTTTTAATTTTCGATTTTGACAACGACGTCGATAATGGCGTCGTTAGGGATATCGTTCTTCTTTCGTGGCAGTTATGCGAGCGCGTGTAGCGATTTTATTTATTCCCGAGTCAATCGAGACTGCGTCGATCGTTAATCGACGAGTCTTCTTTTCCTCGCGATATCGACAATAGCACGGTTAAACGATTTTATTATTTCGTAACAGCCATGAATGGCGTGGTTCTCGATTTTATTACGTTTACGTTAATCGACGGTGATCCAAGCCGCTTCGATCCTTAATTTCGTAACAGGATAAACGTTTCGCAACGAGATTAATCGCGATAAAATTCGTAATAGCTATTAGCGCGTAGTCGTTGGTTTTATTTACATTTCGGTTAGTCGGCGATGAAAATTGCTTTGATTTTCAATTGGACGGAAAAAGCTGAAAATTGCGAGGCGAAAAGATAACGCGAAAGATGGTGGTTGCGGAAGATTTCTCGGAACCGAGAACTTTCGTAATTTCACTCTTTAGATTTCGCAATTAATCGCGTCGATCGAACGGGGAAACAAATAAGAGAGCGTCGATTAATCAGCGAAATCACGAGCGGTTGAGTAATTCGAATAACATCAACAGATACGTACGCGATAAATAGCAAAATCTGACCCTGATCAAACGAGTTAAAGGTATGAAATTGTTTCGAAGCGGTTTTTCCGTTAGAGACGTAACCATTGGCAACTGGAGGAATTTTTTAATGCGCGCCTACGAAAGAATTCTCGCAACGAGAAGTTTCCTGGGAGCAAAAGTTTCGTTTGCGGAAGAAAAAAAAACACAAAGGCGTAAGATCGCGTAGAGAAGGACCGAAAATTGTGCACAACGAGAGATCGTTTAGAAGCAGGTCACGTAGGTAACAGGAACTCCTTTCGAATCTACGAGATATTCAAATTAGGAGAGGGTATCGGCGATACCCTTGAACGAGGAGCAATTTTCATTGGCAAGCCGTAGGCGAGGCGTCGTTAAACCGAGTAACGCTCGGTTCTTCCTCCAACGGAATCGTAGAAACAAAAGAGCGATTTCGCTGAAAATCATCGCACCTCGGGTTACGGCAGGCTTATCGGTCCATCTTTCGTCCGCGGATACCGCGTAAATGAATTTTCGCTTTAACGGGTGTTAATTAAACCGTCGCGGTCGGATACGACCGCTTTTCCACTAGGGTAAACGGGGCCGACCGATTTTCACGGTGCTTCTTCTCCGGTTGCCGCGGAGGTCGCGGTGGAGGGTTTTCGCGAAGAGGGAAAGGTAAAAGAGACTTACCAGGCGTGAGAGACATAGCCTGCTGCCTCCTGGATCTGGAATTGTCTCGCTTGCCAGCGGTAGACTGAGAGCCGGAGACCTGGAGCCCCGGGGCGCTGACCGCGCGCTTTGGTCCACCGATCGCGCCGGGAACGTTGCTGTTCCTCGCGAACCCGGGCGGTCGGTATCTGGCGGATTTCACGCCGGAATGCTGCGGCAGGAAATGATAGACGCTGTGCGCCTTGTGCATGGTGGACGAAGGGGTGGCCGATGAGGCGGCGGCGAGGCCGGCCGGGGCCGTGGACGCCGGCAAACGCGGCAGAGAATTCGTCGCGGCGGTGATGGCCGATTGCATTCCGCGAGGAAGAGTCGTTGCCCGGGATTCCCCGGTGTACTCCAGCTCGTCCTCGGTGTCCTCGTCACCTGTGGACGCGTCTATCCATGTATCGCTAACGATCCGAGCGTTCGTTTCACCGATCTCTCGCGGGAATCGCTTCGCTGTGGTTTTTCGCGCGACGCGAGAGGAAGGAGGTAAAAGAGAAACTTACCAGATTCACCCCTGGTGTTGGCGTCGGGCACCGAAGATCTTCTTCTGTTGCTCCAGATCCTCTCCTCGACGGATCCTCCGCTGGCAGCACCGCCACTTCCACCGCCGATCGAGCCGCAGCTTCGAACCCTGTCCAACTGTTCCCTCGAGAAGCTTTTCGGATTGAACAACAGATCCCCGGCACTGCGACGCTTGGCAGCCATGGCCAAGGCGTTAGCACTAGCACTAGCACCGACACTATCCCCGGAACAAGCGAGGAGGCTCAGTTTCGTCCTCGAGTCCGCGGCCATCAGGGCGGACTCGAAGCTTCCTCGCCACGAGAACCTTTCGTAATCACTAGCCTCGCGTTCCTCTCCCTCTTGCCCGGTCGAGGCTGTCGGGTGACTGTTGATCAGCAACAGAGGATCGTGCGACTTTGATCTGGGTAATTGCAAATGCGCGGAAGAAGGCGCGTTGGTGGAGTCCGAGGTGGAGTCGTCGTCCTCGGTGGTGGACGCGGAGGACGGGGTTCGATGGTGCTGCGAGTAACGTCTCCAGCTGGTGGAGTGGTGCTGCACCGCTGGCCCACCCTCGGAGACCTCGTGCATCAGGGCGACCAGTCGGCTGCCGATGTGGTGCATCACTTTGGCGATCAGCGGCGGGCTGCTGTGCGGCGTGGAGTTCGCGTCGGAGCTCACGCCGTCGCCGGCCATTTTCGTGAAGCTCTGCACCAGCTTTTGGTAGACGAACGCGGTGTCCCTGCCCAGGCACGGGGCCTGCATTCCGCTCGGCCCGGTTTTATCTTCTCTCTCTTTGTCCAGCAGATTGTCACCGGACGTGGTGTCGAATTTGCTGATTATCTGCTGGCAGCTCTGCGAGATTTGCTCCTGCAACGCCGATCGACGGCCCCCAGCAGCTCCCTCTAAATCCGAACTCGTGTAATCCGAACTGTCGTACGAGTCGGACCACGTGTCCTCGGAGCTCAGATACTCCACGATCTCTCGCACTTGCTCGTCCCGGATTCCCGGCACGGTTTTCATCAGCCTGGTCAGTTCGTTCTCGAAGTAGACCAGTTGCGGCGGTTTCGTGCGATTCTGCGAGCACAGCCTGGCCTTGGAGGAGTAGCCGGGCAGCCTGGGGCTCGGCGCCGGCGACGCGCCGCTGGAATTCGCGCTGGTCGCGTTCTGGTTCTGCCCGTTCGAGTTCGCGACCATCGTTTTGAAGAATTGCCTCATCTTGGACATCATCAGGTTGGTTTCCTCGTCGCTGGACCAGTTGTTGAAGCTGTCCTTCCTGGACAGGGAGGCGTTCGGCAAGTGGGGCAGCGCGGCGTGGCTCAAGTGGTGATCCACCTTGGCCACGTTTCCCTTTTCCACTCCGGGCACGCCTTCGGTGCAACCTTGATTCGAGTCTTGCGCGTTTTCCCCGTTCTCGCACCCGGAACGATCCTTCGCGGTGTCCTGGCTCATCTCCGTGTTCGACTGAGCGTCGTCGGGCATCTTTTGGTGCTGCAGAAGGTCGTCGCAGCTACCCACGAATCCCGAGTCGCGAGACTGCTGCTTCGACCTTTGATTGTAGCTCAGAGATTCTCCGGAGTTGGTCTGCATGCTCCTGGAAGAATCGACGAGCGAGGCGGAGGTGAGCGAGGCGTTGACGGTGGTGGAGGACGGAGAGGAAGAAGAAGAGAGGACGCACTCCGGCTGAGGGGTCTTTGCTCTGTCGGAGTCCTCCGAGTTCGCGATCTCTGCCTCGTTCTCCATCACCACCTCTCCCACCAGCGCCATTTCTCTGCTCGGCTCCGGAGTCTTGTTCCTGTCGTCCGGCACGCGCGGGCTCTGTGTGCCGAGGTTCCTCGGTTTCTTCTTCTTCCGCTTCACCGTGTCGAACTGTCCGTCCGTGCCGAACGCCGCGGTCTGCCCGTCGTCCGCGCCGTCCGTCTCCGTCGATGACCCTTCCGACTGGGTCTCCTGCGAGTCCTGGTTCAGGCTCAGGTCTTGCAGCGAGTTCTGAGAGCTCAGGTTCTGCGAGCTCTGAGTGAGAGCCAACAGATTGTCCAAGGAGGAACTGTGCGATCTTCCGGTACCTCGCGCGCGCACCAGCTTCTTCTTCCTCTGCGCCTCGGGGCTCGGTCTGCCTTCGGAGTCGCTGCCGACAGAACCGTCCGAGTCTCGCCTGTCCTGATCGAAGCCTAGAAACTCCGAGAGGAAGTACTTCTCCAGCCTGGAGGAATTGAGGAATCCCTCTCCGGAGTTGGACCTCTCCTGGCTCTGCCCGTTGCCCGGGCCGGTCTCGTCCTGGCCCAGCGACTCCAAGCCTTCCGAATAGATGGAGGAAGTCTCGGAAAGGCTGTCGACCTCGCGCGAGCCCATGCTCGAGTTATTGCCATCTCCGCCGAGGCCGAAGAAGAAGTACTTCTCGAGTTCGGACGCGGACGGAGGTCTCTGTTTCTTGGACGGGCTGCCGGTGGCGAGGCTGGGCTCGGCCTCGCTCTCCTCGCAGGACTCCTCGACGATGGTGTGCAAGGTGAAGTCGATAGCCTGCCTGTGGTAACCGCGCAGCTCCTCCTCGCGGTCCCCGAGGTTGTTCGCCTCGTCCTCGGAGCTCTCCTCCGTGGCGGTGGTTGCCCCGGGCTCGTCCTCGTCGTGGGACACTTCCTCGACCCAGGAGTCGTCGTCGGCCAGACCTTCCTCCAGGATGACCACGCCACCGCTGACGGAGTTCTCGTCGCTGGACTGGGAGGACACACGTGTCCGCGTGCCCTCGCGATGCTCGCTGGCCAGACGGTCCTCGGCGGTGTTGCTCTCCTGTCCTCGAGCACCGGTGCCGTTTATCTTGGCCGGGTTTTTCACCGACACGTCGTCGCTTTCACTGGCACTACCGACACTGAGCCCGCTGTCGACCTCTGTCTCGGAATGATTGGCGGCGGTGACGGCGCCGAGC
>NIJG01000041.1:774392-1006367 GCA_002201625.1 Euglossa dilemma | reverse complement strand
TAATAATAAAAATATCCCCCGATTTATTCGTTTTCTACTCGCTTCTTCGTTAACGGAACAAACGACAAACGATCGTTTTAAAACTGCAAACGACGTTTGTTGTTTTATTTGGATAATAGAAACGCTGGAAAACGTAACTTTCAGTTTTATAAGAATCGGATTGTAACCGTCTGCGACAGATAGCGAGTAGAAGACGTTGGTAGTTGGAAAAAAAGTGCGTGTAAATAGACACCGATTATTCTGGGAGATTATCGTCGGGTGTCGATAAGAGATATCGATAGACGAGAATATGCAAGGGAAACACGCGACGCGATACCGTGCTACTGAAATATATATTTACTTCGATATTCCGATATTAATCGTTTGTACGTCGCGCGTTCGTTTTTGAACCATATTTACGAACGATTTATTAACGATAAGCGAAAAAAATTAAACCGCACCGCATGGAATTAAACGTGGAATATTTACACGCTATCCGTGTGGACGTAAACTAGCATGCCACCAGCGAATTAACTCAGGAGCGTATTAAAGCTCGGAGCTGCCCTTCTCTTTCGTAACCGCTTCCGATAAACGATCGAAACGAAGTATCCAACGAAAACTTAACTTTACCAGAGAACTCTATTCTTTATTCGGATATAATAAATATTTTATATGTAATTTCAAAGCCTTTTCAATCGCAACTAACTTTACATTTACTCTCTCTCTCTCTCTCTCTTGCTCTCGTTCTTTTGACGTATACGAAAACGCGTTAAAATCTACGTTTATCGATACCATAGAAAGCCACGCGCGGCTTGCCAAGGCGATCTGCTCGACGGCCCACGCGAAAAAGGGAAGAAGGAAAAAGAAAAGAGAAAAGCCGCTTCCGTTTGATGGGTGCGCGACTGATAAGGTTACCTGACAAGCGGTGGAGCCACGTCCGGGGCAGCAGCTCCAGTCCTGGCCGACGGTGGTCTCGGTGGCGACGTTGCTGGTGCGGATGGTGACCGGGACGCCGGGTGGCAGAGGCAAGGATCCGCTCTCGAAGTAATCCCAGTCGCAGTCCTCGAGGGACTGCGCGTGGCTGCCGGCAGCTCGCGGCAGCCCGTTCAAGAACGAGGAACTGGAGCAACTGCTGTCCGCGTCGTCCTCCTCGCGGCCAGAGGAGGAGTCCGAGCTGATGAACACCAGTCGCCTGTAGTCGACCAGCGGCTGGTCCTGCGGCTGACTTCCGGTCGGGCTGTGCTGTCTTCCGTCTCGGCCGATCACGTGCAGCGTGTGGAAGCTCTGCAGCTCCTCGGCGCAGCAGCTCCTCGCGTGCGAGCGGCCTCTTCGTCGGGAACCTTTCCGAAACACGAGCGTTCGCGTTTGATTAGAAAGCAAACTGCTGGCCGGTGGCTCGATAAAATCGAGATCGTTGGAAAAACGCCCCGATAACGCCACTTATCGCTCTTATTAACCACCATTATCGGCATCGATCTCGATGTTATCGCCGTGCAACGCTACGCATCGACTGGCCTCGACGATCGGGCTTCGTTCCGAACGGAACTCCAATAAAATTTGTCTCTGTCGCCAGTCTAGCTACCGAGTTCCGAGTCGCGCGATTATTGAAAGTTAATTTTCAAAGCAAATTCATTTACGCGCTATCGATTAATTCTCCATAGTAAAGGAGTTTTTTCGTACGCGTTCATCGCGTATCCAAAGGATATCCTAATTCACGGTTTAGTCCGAGACCGTGCTATTCCCGGATAACTTCTCATTAGCCATTTGCCGCTTTAACCGCTTTAACACCGTGGTACAAAACACGAGTTATCCGTATCTCGTGATCGGTTCACAGTGCGTTATTGTACCAAAAGGCCGGCGGAATTTATAAGACAGCGAACGATAAAACTAGTACGAATAACAGAAGTTTTCGACAGATTGGCATTTTTCATTTTCCCATGGCTGCAGCGTGTGGACTGCTCGATGGGAATAATTAAACCGTTGAAACCGAGCCGAGCGTTCGGTCGTCTTATCTCGCGGTGTATCGACAAATTACGATGCCAAAGAAATATTCCGCGGAAAGGAAGGAAGGTGTTTGCCGTTGGCCGGTAATGAACCGCGGGCGAGCTTTGCCGGTTAACGATTAAACCTTCGAGGCAGGACCGAATGACTCAGAGGCCATTGCGCGTGCGGCGATTACGCGAAATAAAGAGGGATTAAAAGGGTGGCTTAATCGGCCTATAGCGGATCGTTTAACCTTCCTTCGTTGCGAACGATATTTCCACTTTGTTTTTTCTCGCGACAAGTATAATCCACCGTTGGCAAAAATTGCGCCGATTATTGCGCATGCGGTATTTCATACTTTGCAGCAAGGATAAACGTGTCCCGCGGTGTAATTCTCATTTTTCCTCCCGATATTTCCCTGTAATTTACTAATTACGACGCGGCACTGGCGAAAGTTATCGCGATGATTATAATAATCACGTTTTACGTCGACCATAGCGGATTATAAAAATTCCACGACATGGAGGAACACGAGCGAATTAAGAGGTTCTGCAAGGTGATCTGCTATCCAGTTTAATACGCCGAATTTATTAGCAAGAATATAGACGTTATCGAGATTCGTTTGATCAACCGTATCGCTCGAATAGTCGAATCGAGAATCCTCCGCTCCGTATTTTAAAAAACACCCCTATCGAAACTAAATCCTATTAGCAAAGTATCGCAATTAGCAATTATTCCACTTTGTACGTAACGCGATAAACTTTAAATGCCGCGATAAAATTGGACGAAAGAGCTCGGAAACTTGGTTAAGAGGACTCTGCGATTAATCCGCGATAAAGTAGAAATAATTGGAACGAGGGATCTGGCGTGTCGGATAATTTCGCGAGTAAAGGTTGATCCTTCGTGGCCGTGAGGAAGGTCTGGCGTAACTATTTCTCGGAGTGGATGATTTTTGGCGGGAGATAAGAAGAGGAGGGGGGTTTCGGCGAGATTGGAGCGGAGAGAACCGGAAGAGGCGAATCCCGGCTTCGCTGGCACGCTCTGTGTCCGGTTTTTACGCGCCGATGAATTACCTGGTCAATGGCACGGGCCATCGTTTGTCCACGTGCCTATGCTTTGCTACGTCCGCGAATACCGGGTTCGAATTCCAGGATGAATGGTCGGGTTCGGGGGAAAGAAAGGAACGACCGGGCGGGAGAAGAGGAGGAAAAGTAGCCGGCTCCGATGGAGAAACTCGGGAGCACCGGTGGAAATGTCTCATCGGTGGAAATGTAAATGGCCGTTTAAGGTACTGGCGCGGCTGACGGGCTAAATTTAGCTCGCGGCGGCTGCTCGATCGCTTGTGCGATCGGTGGTTTGGGAAGATCGGTGGACAGAACGACGAGAATGGCGGGAACGGTTAACGCTTTCCTCGCCGGTAGCAATAACGCGCTGAAAATAGCCTAGTTTTCCGGGACAAAGAACGGTGGCGGCGTGTTGTTGCCTCGCGCGAGATTATATGCTACAATTAATTCCCTCTATCTCCGCGGTCGATCTTTTTCCGCTCGGAATTTCGCCGAGCCACTGTTCTTTCTCCGGCTTGGTTCGGATCGCCGGGGAACCCGCCGGTCACCGGCTAGACGGGAACAAAAGAGGCTTTAGAGAAACGCGACACTGTAAAAGTCTGCGGCAGCGTAGAGGGTATCGGATTCAGCTGCGCGTGAGGCGTACACGGTGTCCCGAAAGAGAAGAAACGTTAGTTAGCGAGGAACGTACGTGGTGGTCGGAGGCAACGGCTGTTCACGATTCACCAGGCGTGAATTCCCTCGGCGAGGAACACCTCTCGGACACCTCGGACACCTCGGACACCTGCGGCGCTGCAAGTTCACCAAGTTTCGCGAGAGAACCGCTTGGAAAGTTGGCGAGGACCGCGGCCAGTGTACCGCGACGGGGACCGGGACGGGGACCGGTGCGGACACGGGCCTTTCGTCATCCTCTCGGTCGTCTGGATCGTATGGAAGGCCCGCGAGGTAAACGACACACCGTCAAAGGGAGCACTGGCGATTCGCGTGGGCTACCGCGGCTAAACTGAGAGCGTCTGTGCCGTGAGGCACACCTGAATCCCACAGCATCGGTCACTACCTTACTACGGCACGGAACAGCCTCTATAGTGGCGTCGGTATAGTGTATATTATGACGTGTACACCGGGTGGCGAGAACCAACCAGTCGCTCCAACGCTCCGACGCTCGAACGCCGCTCGAGCGTGGCGTCCGTGAAAACCCGCGATAACAATGCCCCACAGCTGTCACAGCCGATTAATGGCTGCTGCTTTTATCTCGTTCACCTTCGCCTCGCCACCGAAACGACGCCAAATCCCCGCCAAATCAATGACGAATAAGCCCAGGAAAACCATCCGACCTGTCCCGGCCCGAAACCTTTCCTCCTTCTCCCAACAGGTGTTTCCGCTCCCTCTATGGCAGAAGGAAAACCGCGCGTTTGTCGCGAGGCCGTTCCATTATAACTCCATCTTCGGCCAGCGTTTCGTTAGTTTTCGTACGGCGTTTTGCTCGTGTGCGGCAGATGTCGTGTACACCGACGAATACGTGCTTTTGTATCGACGCGATAAAATCTCTTTTGGTAGCGTGTGCTATCTATCCTGCTAAAACCAACGATATACAGCGTGTGCCTCGAATACCTAATAGCAAATAAATAGGTATAAAGTAGAAAAACAGTTGGAAAACGTGTAACGAGCAGATAAATCGGCGCGCGATAAATAATAAACAGCGACCGTGTTCTTATCTGGAGAAAAATCGATATTAATCTCGCAGAAGCTGTTGCAGATTTGCGATAATTATAGGATGCGAGGGAATAAGCGCCATAGGCGTATGATAAATAATAAATAGCAACTGTGTTCTTATCTGGGGTAAAATCGATATTAACTTTGCAGAAGCTGTTGCGAATTTGCGATAATTATAGGATGCGAGGAAATAAGCGGCAGAAGCAAAGTCTAATCGACTGGTTCGACAATCTCGGTGTTAATTTTCCTTTCTCGCGCGAGGTTCAAAATATCTGGATTAATCTGTCGAGGAGACGATCCGAGCAAGGTCTGAAATTTCGTTAAAAATAAAACAGCGCGCGGCGATAAATAATTTCAGATCAGACACTCGCAACTCTTATTCCTTACGCGAAAGTATCATTTATCAAGCTGTGTCATCTTCACGCCAATTAAATTATTTTTAATTAACCGAGCCGAAAAGATAGCATCGAGATTTAAAGGAACACGATTAAAGTTCCTTCGGTATATTCCAATGGTGCTACGTCGCGTTGCATTTCGTCCTCTTTTTTTTTTTTTCTCTCGAAAAAGGATCTTAGAAGCAGCCCGAATTTCTCCACAGCTAAAATCCGAGGCTATTCGAATTTCTTCGAGACGTTCGGACGGTTAAACTTTGTCTCCCTTTCTTCTCCAAGGAGAAGAATAATCGTAACCTCGCGCCACAAAAACTTCGCGAATAACGATTAAACGAAACTCTCGGGATGAAAGCGAATCAAAGCAAACCTCGATCGTAGCTTTAATTAACCCTTTGCAAAGGGTTGAAATCCTTTCAAGACGTTCGAAATAATCCTGTGCTTTCCCTGCGAGGAGATCGAGGAGAGAGGAAGGAAAATGGAGGAGTAGAAAAAATTGGAGGAACGCTATTGGGAGGCGCGTGGAGTGAAAAAGGAAGAAAAAGAAAGAAAAAGGAAGAAAAGGGGCGAAAAAGGAAGGCGAGGGGAGAGGAAGCGGAAATGGTGGAAAGGAGGACGACGAGTTCGCGACACCTTGTATAAGCGTCGCAGGTGAGCGGACTATAGAGCGAAACAGAGAACGTTGTTATACTATTATTTCTATGCTGTTTCCCTGGGCCCCGCTTCGCTTCGTCTCACCTGCTCGCTCGCTCGCTCGCTCGCCTGCTTCTCCCGCGCTCCGACCGGCTCTCCTCGGCTCTCCCCGGCTCTCCACGGCTCTCCTCGTCGCCGCGTACGTACATTACAAAACGAAAATTTGCGTCTGCCTCGCGAAAGGAAACAATCGAGACATCGGTTTCCTCCTATTCCCTGTAACCGGCGCAAGCGTTATACGACCGAGCCGCTAATTAATTAGAAGCGGATCACAAGTGGGCGTGCTGTTCTCACGTTTTCAGCAAACGCACCTCCGCCAGTTTTCAACCAACGTTCCAAGCGTTACGCGGTCTTACATCGCTATAATTTCCCTGATTACACGAGTTTCCTTTGCTGGAACAACATTTTCTTTCCCCAGGATTATCGAAACGAGTTGGAATTGCTCGTGAAACCGAAGGACGAGCTATCCTCTGGTTAATTATATTCCCCGAAGACTGTCACGGCGAGAAAAACATCGAAATTCGAGGTGGCGTTTGGAAACACATCGCGACGGAACAACAGTAGAATTTCCGTGGTTCATGCTGGTATTTAATATTTTTCCCCGATATTCTTCGAATCGATCAAACAAGAAAAATGACAGGATCGATGATCGCTTCTTCGAGTTAACCCAGCTATTTCTCAACCTCCCGCAGCGTTTTGTTATTTTCCTCGCCTTTTCGAGCGTTTAAAATTGAAACGAATATCTACTTAAAGCGCATTGTGATCTCTGGTTACCATGATGTATATAACGCGCAGTTTGCGCAAAAACGTGCGTCAATAAACCTACGAAAAGAAGACGAACGCGTCACGATCCAAACTTTGCGTTGCTCCTCGCTCGCGCGATTCTCTGACGGAAAACCCGAGGAAAAGAACTAGAAAATCTATGGAAGGAGAAATAAGTGGAAATAGATCGGAAGCAGGGAGGAAGAAAGGGAGAAAAGAAGCAGAGGCACGTTAATTCGCGATACGATTCTCCGACTGCTCCACTTTTCCTTCAAGCAATCCCACAGAGTCCCCGAGTTCTATATTCGCCTCGGCTTATCCGTTTCCTGTGTTTTTTTTTTTCGCCGGAGAAGAAGAAGAAGAAGAATAAGAAGAAGAAAAAGAAGAAGAAGAAGAAGAAGACGCGTTGGAATCGGGAGGAGATGGCGGAGGCGCGATTCGCGAGGAGTCCTTCATCCGAAGCTGACGACAGTGAAGCTGCTTATCCAGAGAAAGTAGAGGACAACCACGCAGGCCGCGTAGAAGATCAAGAAGTACACGAACACGAACACCGTGATTAATAGTTGGCATATTCTTCTCACGTCCATGTTTGCTGGATGCTCGACCCTGCAGATACCGAGGATATCTCACGCCGCGAAACCCGCGATTTGCATTCAGCTCGTCCTCCTATCATGCGAATTCGCCGACGACCACGCAGAGCACGGCCAATTTTTACGCACCATCCAGCGACCGGTCTCGATTTTTACAAATCCCCTAAAATTCTCCGCCTCCGAGCCGCGCAGGATTCTTTAAAACGGTTCGATTGCTCGCGGAGAGTCGTTTGCTTGCCGCTTTTGGTTTCTCGGACCGCGTATTCGGAGATTTCACGCGTTCACTGACACGGGATCGCGAGCAACGTTCCGCTTATCAGCGATTTCGTGGCCGAACTCTGATACGGAAATGACACTACGCCCGCAACGCTGATAAATACTGCTCTGGCGTTCGCGGGTTTCACGGGGACACCGACTGGTTTCATAGAGGCTAGTATGCCAATGGTTTCGATAATCGATGGACTTATCGAGCTGCGGAATTGGCTGGCGTTGCTCGCTGACATGTCGGTAATGCGCGCTTTTAATTACGCCGCACAGGTGTCGGAGGAGCTGCTTCCACATGGCTTTCCATTCTTCCGCCAATCGAAAATTACAAATTTTCCAACGAATGTTCTTATATAAATTCTAAATATAGCGAGAAAATTCAGACTCGAATTCTTGCGTAGATTCGAGGATTTTAAATTGGATTGTTCGCGCGCGACGAAGCAAAATACTTCGAATTTCTTTGGGATACGAATTTTATATTTTCGTAAAAGTTTGAATCAACGTATGGGTACTGCGAGAAAAGGATAGAAAATACGAAATCTAATCGTTGTTTCTTGGCACCGACTCCGCAGGGTAAATGCCGTGTTCGACGCGGTATTAACCCTGGCTGGAACTGTCAAAAACGCATCGGGTTTTGGTTGAACCGGGCCTTTCGTTCGGAGAAAAGTCTGGATTCGCAGCCTCTCGAGCGATGAAAGATAGAGCCCGAGCAGGTAATACGATTGTATAAAGCCATTACGCGAATTTACACGCGTTGTTCCTCGGGAATCGTAAAGCGCCGCTTCGAATTCAGCTGGATAGCGTTTCTACTTTCGTTAAAACTGCTATCCGGCCGATCTAAGCGTTACAGGGATATCTTTTACACGATCGTGATTCATTAAAGGCGCGTTATAATATCACGGACTCGGGCAGGGATTCGCGAATATAATTCGTTCCACTTCGATTTGCATATTAATGCCGTTGCCCGAAGAACAATGTCGAAACAAAAGGATCAACGTTTCATTTACATTCGAGCTGTGGACACGCGATTGTAGCGTCTTTGCACGCGAGTGCATGAAACAGCTGAATGCGGGGAGGCGGGCTCGAAAGCGAAATGTTACTCGCTGCTACGATAATTAGTAACTCTACCACTATTAGTTATGGCTGTGCCTTTTAAGCAGCTGGAATATAAACGCGAACCGGCCCCGCGTCTAGTTACCAATCGCGTTTCTCTCCTTCGTCGCAAGGCTTTCTGCTCCTCCGATTTACATATGCATAGCTCTCGGCTGATAGATCGTTCCTTGTGATTCACCAAACCGATGAAAATCCGCCCGATTTCGATTTATGCACGCGATTCTTCGCAAACGCCTCTGTCGATCGCGACAAAATGGCGCGTCTCGCGTCCATCCGATCGTTTCCGTCCAAAACTCTCTTTCTCACCGAATACTGCCTTCTCCACAGAATTTAACCCCCGTAAATCCGAGTACCGAGAGTGTTTCGACGGCTGTAACGGAGATCGATAGAAACTCGGTCCTCGTGTTCGACCTTAAACGAATCTTCGATCGTTATTCCGTGGAATAATTTAATTTCTCGCTGGTGTTTATGGATATATTTTGCATCGCGTTATTTAACTCGCAACTAGTTATTTAACCAAGTAGCGTACACCTACTTGAAATGCCGCAATACGAGTATTTCATCGCGAGATAGCGATAAGCGACACACATACCGAAGAATAATATGGCACAGATGCTTCTATCTCTGCTTTGTCCCGTTAATCGTTATTAATCTTTCGTACTTAACAAACTATCTAGAAGTATATAAGTAGAATATAACGATAACTTTGCCTATGTTAAAAATAAACTATGCAATTTTACGCGCGGAAATAAATGGTAGATCAGGTTGGAAAAGATGATAGGTTAGAGCAGAATCGGCTAAAAAATCGTGTTTACGTACCTTGTGGATCGAATTGCCTTCTTCTTCGAAGCATGCTTCTTCCTTGAGAAGAAACGGGACCTGTTCTTCCATGATTATCATCGTGTGGCTCATCTTCGCCTGCACTTGTCGCGCTATCGCGTTGCACTACCTCGTCGCTTCCGATCGTCGACGGAATCGCACCGCTTCCGTTTCCACCGAAAAACTTCACTTTCCTGGCAAGCTCTACGTATCCGTGAAGACCGGTCTCGCTCAACCTGAAGAAAAGAACGAGACAACGAATGAATTCGTGACAAAAAGTTGCAAAGAAAAGCTACGAGAAGAATTGGCAATCGCTTAACGCTAACGCTGATAAATATTTCATGACAGAAATTCTGTACATCGACAATTCTTGACAAGCATAGAAAGTTACGCGATTATACAAAGAGCTATTCTATTAATTAGTACGCAACGTCAAATTTGTCGAAAGCGAAGATATAAGAAACGATAAAACCGACTGCTGTCTTTTTCTCAAACGAGAAATCATCTGTTTTACAGACACGTTAGTACACTTTTCAACTTACATTGCATTTTCCTCCGAGTGAAATCGCGATAATAGACATTCGGACTTTCCACTGTGCAACATTATTCTCGTTTGATAAATATAACATCGAGATAGCGTATGCGCGTTGTATACCTCGTTCGAAATATCTAACGAAATAATCTCCGCAAACGTTACGTTCGTTTCGTTATCTACGAGCTAAGCAAAAGTTACGCGATCTTCAAACGTACGATTCTTCTAATTAACCATCCCAGCTTCTGTTCCACGAAAATGACGAGAATTCGAGCACCGATTCAACCGTGAAACGCGAAAGTTGAGACACGAAACGTGTCTCGACGCGATCACTGGGATTCCTGTCACAGATCCGATGTGTAGCACACCGACAGGAGACGAAACTTCCGCTATCGGTTGGAAATGATCGATTGTTCCGGCAGAGGTTGATTATTCGAGGCACGTGGCAGGTTTGAACGATGGCTAAGTTTCGCGATTCAAATGACACGCACCTTACGCTCTCGCTGCCGCTACTCTCGTATCTAGCGCTGCTGTTGGACTCCCTCCTGGTCCTGGTGATCGCGTCTCGTATTCTTTGGGACGCCGAGGAGGAATCGCCGGTTTTCCGGGGAAGAGCCGGGGTTGGTTCGCTCTCGCTCTCCCTCGGGCTGTACCTCGAGGATCTCGTGCTCAGCGGACTCGCCTCGGGAGACAGATGCTGCAAGAAATTCAGTCCTTCCGTTATTACGTTGTACATTATTCGCTAGCCGAGAAAAACTAGGCGAGAAAGCAACGCGTATATCGAAATATTCGTAAGTTAAGTAAACTCGTCGAGTTTCATACCTGAAGTTTTCCTCCTAGTCCGTTATACCTCGAATACCTCGTTACTTGCGAATTGAAAGTTAAAAATTACGTTTTAGCTCTTACGAAGTAATAGTTGTTCGCGTAGCCGCGCTATTCAAAGGAAATACACGGAAAATATCGATACGTTTGAGTTTAACGACTCGGTTAATTGGAATAAAAATATTTACTTCGAGTATCAGGAAGATAATCGACTTGCTCGTTTGCAAGCTTCGGCAAGACTGGTCTATTCGAAGAGGACCGACCGTAAAGGCCCTGCAGTTAATCCGATGCGCTCAGGTATAAACAAACAATGGAAATTCCATGTTTTTCCTAGGAAATAGGATCGCCGTTTAGAAACTCGTAAAGGAAGGTACACGAACGGTACGCTGTAAAGTTACAATCTAACCGCGCGTCTTGACGGTGCGAATCTACACGGGAAATTGTGGAATTTAGGAAAACGAACAGTGGCTTTCCTCGCCCTTACAAATCCATTACTATTGGCTCGGAATTTTCTCCAGAACTCGTAAAAGTTCCATCAGAGACACGTAAGAATTTTGTCTGGCCTCGAGAAACGACAAGCGATTATGAAAGTCGTAAAAGTGAAAACCTCCTATCGGTATCGGAGAAAATTCTTTCGAATCAAGTACCGTTAAATACTATCAATCCTCGTAAGTTCTCTAAGTTGCGTATCAATTACAAAAACAACTTTCTAGTTGCTTCTGCGATGATTATAGTTCAGCCTGTGTATCCGAGAAAATGCAAATCACACGCGTATCCTTTAAAAATTGCATCGACCTGTAATGTCAGACATTAATTTGGTTCTTCGTTTTGTGGAATAATTCTCCGTGCTTTCGTTTTCGCGAAAATCGTTACGATTACACCGATACTCCGCGTTACAAACGTCCGCGCTTAACCCTTTGCGCTGGAACGCTTTTTCGCTACGAGGAAGTTTCTCTTACGTTTCTACAAGCTCGTTTCTACTGTTTCGCAAGGATTGGAGAACTTACACTGGAGCAGCGTTTATTAGGAGTGTCGTCGGTGTCGTCGGGATTGGAGAACTCCTCCTTGGAAAATTTCCGCCGCACCTAAACCAAACGCAACGGCGATAGTGAAAAGAAACTCTTAAAATCTATGGTCGTACGATAGACGCAAAGCAAACGCGAAACTAGCGAATTCCTAGCACGGTGACACGCTACTAACCACTTGGAAATCATCGAGCTTCTTCCCATGACCGATATCCTTCCTCTCGTAAGGCCCAAACGCGGTGACATCCGTCTCGGAGCTGTCTATCAAGCACTCGGCCGTCTCTTTCATAGAATCCGCGTTCTTGTCGTTCTCCAAGGCCTCTGCCTGCTGGACCATCTGGTCTTCCTCTTTGTTCGACTGCTTGTCGGCTTTCCTCGCGGCCTGTTGCTCTTCCAGCAGCGGCTTCTCGTCGGTGAGGACGACGTCGAGCATGGTCTGTTGGTTCTGGGCTTTCACTCTCTCATTCTGGTTCACTCGCGGCCCTTCCTCCTCGTTCCTCGACCACTTGCCACCATCGAGGCTCTCCTTGCTGCCCTCCCTGCCCTGTGACCTCGTCCTGCCTTGCTCCTGCACCGTCCACTTCGATTTCGAGCTGCTCCAGACGCCCACGCGCTCCTCCGGCTTCTCCTCTTTCCCGGCTTGCTTTCCTTTCCCAGCCAACGCCGCGCTATTCGCATTTGAATTCCCGCTCTCCCTAGCCACGTCCTCGCGGCTGTTGTCCCGGCGGAATAGCCGAATCCCGTACTTGCAGTCCTCCTTCCCGGCCGATCCTCGACTCTCTTCCTTCCCGTCCTTTCGACTCGACTTCCACAGCCCGCGGATGTCGTCCTTGCTGTCCTGACGCTTCAGTCGCTCCTCCTTGCTCCGAGGGGACAGCAACTTCGGGATTAAGCTCGGCAGGCTTATGTCCTCGCGACTTCGTCGCAGATCGTCCGTGCTTCCTCGGTATCTGCGAAATATTCACCCATTTTTAGTCCCACTCTAATCGTTATTACACGCGACATTTCGTTAGCATATTTTCGGAACAGAGTCGAGATTGCGCGTTTAACTCTCTAGTTCAACTTAGCGAAATGAAATTATATTTTTCAATCGCACGAAGCGTATTTAATTTGTACGTCAAGGGGTTAAACGCTTCAAGAATACGAAACGAGTATGCCTCGATTTTAAAATATAATTTGTCGCGTCTTTTCCCCGATCGATATTCCCCGATATATCGTATTCCACGCTTCCCGGATCGGTCTTACATATTGTTTATAAACACGGAAATATTCCAAGCGGAATATTGCTTAAAAAGTAAACGGTATCGGTGTAAATTCAAGACGACGGAATGCAAAGTAAGCAGGTGTCGATATCGCGGGCGAGTGCATATTTTCACGTTTCTGCCAAACGTTAACAACCTCGACTTTGCAATTTTACTTCACTCGGCAGGATTTCTCGGTGGATTTGCAGCTGGTAACCTCGGTTAGCGCTTGGAAAAGTACCTTTGAGGGATGAGAGAACGTTTCGAGGATTCCTGCGGGCTTCGAATGTCCTCGAATTCCTTGGAGCTCCTCTTGAATATCGGGATGCTGGATTTCCGCTCCCCATGCTTAACCGGGCTGGACTTGATCTCCGGCGAAATGAGCTTGGATAATATTCTAGGCGGCTTTATCAGGGAGATCCTCGGCGTGCTCTGCTCCTGGCTACCTTCCTCCTGTTCCTCGATTCTCGTCTTATTCCCGTTGCCCGGAAGGGATCGGTCGTTCTTCTTCGGTTTCGCAGGATCCGAGGAGGCCGGTTCCTCTTGTTTCTCCGTTCGTTTCGCGTTCGTTCGTTCGTTCGGGAATTTTTCCAACGGGATCGATTCGTTCCTCGCTATCGCATCTTTGGACGGATCGTCTTTCCCTGAACCGTTACACTCGTCGGGCTGTCCGCTGGCTTCTCTGACCACTGGTTCCTTTCCCTCGCAATTCCACGTTTCCCTGTCCGCTGTCTTTACGATTTCGTTCTTGTTCGCGATTTCCCGGTACTCTTGATGACGAGACGGCAGGCTGCGATACACGCGCAGCTCCGGCGATTTCCTCGCCGCGGACCAGCGTGTGGGTGGACCTGTATATAAAGCGCAATCGATCATTTATTCCGTTCTTTTCCCGTAAAACTGGAATTTTTCAAAGCGGCATTCGGTCAACTGGGGGAGAAAAAATGCTCGCTTTTTTAAATTATACGGTTTTACCTCGGGGAGGTGCAGCGCTGTAATTTATGCGGTTTCGTGGCTTAATTTCTTTTCCGTCGCGACGTAAAAATTTGTCGTATACCTACGACGCGATGCAAAAGAGATAACGCGAATAGAAAGTACGCGGCTGTGACCAAACAATAAGGTAAAAATACGAAACAGGGTATGTAGCGCGAGTTTCGTTTTTCTAACGAAAGAGCAGATTGTTTGACCGGGTTATACGCTGCACCGATAAAGATAAATAAATCTGTCTTTTCCCAGAGAATATTTCAGCGAAAGGCAATTATTTTTTTGCCCCGAGTCGGTAACGTTTCGAAATTCGCGTATAAGATATAAATATTCCGTAATTATTTCGTAATTCTCCATACTCGTATTACACCGAGGAGACTCGTTTAGAGCATTTAACGCGAATATAAGGAAATCCTGTTAAAGATATCGGAGGTAATTAAATTAAACATTAAAGATAATGACATTAAAAGTTTGATATACAAGTTCTCTTGCGATAACTCGATTCCACGGTTATAAATATAAAGTATAACGAGTAAGGCATTAAACAAACCGTTAATAGTCCAAGCTCGTCTGATGCTGTGTTTCAATAACTCCACAGGCGACGCCGCTTTTCCATTTATAGATCCTTTACACACCGAATTTTCGTAGCTCCATTTCTCTGTAACCACGTGCAGTTCCCTAAAGCAAAAGGCAGACAGAAAATTACAACGGTGCTTAGAGATTCGGCGTGGGAAATAGACTACTACCGGAAGAGGAAAAAAGGAAAGAAACGGAACGGTTTTTTAAAAGAATCGTATAACCAATAGCCGTAAACATTGCCGAAAGAACGACCACAGCCATCGATCTCGCTAATCGCTCGATCAATCAGAGAAATTACGCGAGGTCGAGCAGCAATTTTCCATTTCACTTGCGTTTACTCCACTTGCGAACGGTCGCTATCGAACTCGCTTGCCCCGATTGGCGGCGGAAAAATGTAAAAATGGAAAAAGAAGAGAGAAAGGAAGGGACGGAAAGAGGTAGGATGGAAGGCGAGTGGAAGGAATCGGAAACGACGCGTGAAGGAAACGGTAACAATGGAGAGTTACTCACGCGATCTTGTAGCAAACGTTACAGATCCATTCGACGTCTTTGTTATCGGTAGGGCTCCTGACCTCGATACGGCACTGTCTGCAAACTCTGTGCCTGCAGCGCGTGCACGGGGCCCCGGTGTTGTAAAATCTACCAAACGGTGCACCGCATCTGGTGCATTTGCGTCCTTGGTAGGATAGTTCACCCGACGCCTTCAGAAGTCCCCTCCTTCGCAGGTATTGCAGATCAGCCTTCAGTCTTCTGTAAAACGTAGACAGTTCGTTTTACCCTGCCGTGTTCCACCTCCCGGCCGACTCGGCCGTACCATCGGCGCGAGTCTACGAGCCGGAAAACAAAAGTGCCAATTTGCTTGCTTTCTCCGCCAACGACACCCGATCCAGGCAACCTCCGTTTCCAAACCTTTCGCAAGCCCGTGTATATTCGTCCGGGAGACACACGCGTACCCGGTATTTGCATATCGAACCTTCCCAGTCGATCGTATCGCGATCGTTGATCCCAATGAGACAGAAGAAAAGTCGTTTCGCGGAGTCCGTCTACCTGGCTATTATCGCTGCCCGTTTCCCGGCCCGATCCGGCTAATTACCGATCCCTCGCGTTTATTAAGCGCTGTCGATCGGTCCACGCGCGTGTTAGATTATTCATTGACCGGTGAAAACGAAGGAGTTATCACCGGCGACAGTGAATGCTACTGTACTCACGCAACGAACGCGAGGAACGCGCGTGACGCGTTCCTCCTCCGTGCAAGGCAGCCGCAGTTCCACCACCGTTCACCCTTCTTCGCGGCCAAAACCACCCTCGCCACCTTCCGTTCCATGTCACCGCGAAATTTCACCGAAAGCAAGTCGCGATCCGTCTCTCGCGTTATTGTATAATACACGCTTAATTATAACGCCTCCGCGACCTCTCTGTCATGCTTATTGTTAGAGCTGACGTGAAAATAGAGTCGATACTTGCGTAGATCGGCGCGTCACGGGCTTCTCGAAACACTCGCCGATGACCAAATTTTCAGAACCGTTCTTCCTGGTATACTCGCCTTCGCGAAATTCGAACAAGTCGCGACAGACTTTCCTTCCAACTGTGTAGTTTCACTGGTTTTCGCGAATTTGCGATCGATACCGATTCGAGACTCGTCTCGCGCGACCGAGAGTATAGATAGAGGAGAAGGAGGCAAGCAGAGAGAGAGAGAGAGATTAATCGGAGGAATAAAATTCGAGTTTGCGTGAGTTTCGGGACGATGAGAGTGACTCATGGGCGACCGTGCAGTTGCCGTATCTAGCCTCTTTTGTTATAAAAAAAGAATCGAGAGACCACGCAAGAAAGATTGCTACATCTTTCTGGTTGGTGCCAATGTTGCGTTAGTATACCTCGTAGGTGTTCCACCGGGTATATATCTGGTTTCCATTCCCGTCGCACAATGATAAAGCATATTAACGCAACATACTGTACGGTGCAATGGACACGACCGAATAACAATGAACGATATTTCCTTTGGCTTTTAGATATCCCGATCAAGTACTCGAATACCTTTCCCCTGTCCCTCTCTTTCCCTCTTTCCCTCTTCGAATTCTGCTCGAGCATGTGGCCTAGGAACAAGACACGGTGAGAACAAACGGTAGATCTATCCGCTACCATGTCCAAAATAGGTAGTTCCGATGCTTTCACGGGCTATTTGTTTACGCTTTTTTCCAAAAATTGCTCATCCTCGCGTTTCTCCGATCTTTAATAGTCCAGCAGATTCGTTTAAAATTGAATTTTTCAAGGTCTTATCGCGAGATATCAAGTATAATTTCGAAGCGTTTATATGGGAATTATAATTATACTTTATTTCCTTAAATTTCACCACGGCAGTCATTATTGTTTGCAAAAATAGAAGATTCTAATTTACCGTTACCTTATTTTTCGAGGTCGAAAGTATATACGCACGGTTTGTTGTATACTTGTTTCTGACGATTAAACTTGTTGCGTTCCTAAAAACAAGTATTTTACTTCAAGGTTACCGACAGTTAGTCTTCGTTCGCGTCTGTGCAACGATACGCGAAAAATATGAAAAATACATAAATTCGTGCGAAAATTGCATTTATAATTCTCGTAACAGAGCATACTCTGTATCGATAACCGTTGCCATCTGCAATTTAAATTATTCGTCAGAAGGAATAATTGAATTATTTACGTAACGATAATTCAATCGAATAATTTACTTGCGTCGTTTATTTGCAAATAATTTTAAAGACACTCGCGTTGCACCGACGCGTCGCGTATTTTAATTGTATTTTATCAAGGAGCGTTAAAAAAAGGAAAACATCGAAAGGTAAATTAAGATGCGCGTACACCAGGTGAAACGAACGTAAAACAAAAGTAGCTTCCTTTCAGTTCCTTTCATTGGTTTTTTTCATTTATATATATACCGTTAGCCTACATACCTTTAACCTCCATCCATGGAGAACATAGATCCCGAAGCAAACATTTATCCTTACATCATTAGAATATAAAGAGAAAGAGAGAGAGAGAGAGAGAATATTTATAGCGCTGTTAGTTTATTATATTATATAATCCCGCTATTATTTTACTTACATTTAATTTACCAGGGGAAGCAATAAATCAAACGAGCTTTTAACTTAAAGCGTTTAACTATCAATTACCTTCGTGGTTTGAAAGGTGTGATATATTATCTCGTCAAATTTCTCGCGTAAAAATTCTTTATAGCGCATTCGCGAACGGCTAGCCAACCGAGGTTGGCTATTTCGCCTCGTCGCGTTCGATCAGCTGCTTCTAAAAAGATTTCCGAAAAGATCCGCTCGACGCGAATGTCAACGGCATCGGGTTCGAAAATCGTTCCGCGCGTTCCCGAATGCCACGAGGCGAAAGAAAGGTTAGAGGAGCAAACGTTTTCCTGAAACGGATAGATTTATCCGCGATTACGGTTGCGCAATTCCGATATACGTTTTGCTAATTTAACGATCTCGTTAACATTCCGTCCCGGCTACGTGAAATTTATCGATTTCGATCCGCGCGGCCATTTGAGCGGCCATTTGAGCGGCCGAGGCGAAGTTCACCGGCGAGGATTGTTAGGAAATTTGCAAAGTTTCAGATGGTCGGAACCGGTAGTGGCGTAAAATCGAAGGGCGGAGACGGCTAGTGGCCAAAGACGGTAGTAGAGTCTAAGCAGTGGAAGCAAAGGCATAAAGAATCGCCGCGTACCAATCCCACGCATCCGCCTGGAGGGTACTAAAAGCCACGCACAGATTTACGCCTCGACTGGGAAATTTCTAGCTCGATAGATCCTTACCCACTCGAAAGGAGCTTTCCATTTTCCACGTTTCGTCGTTCTCCGATCAAAGGAAGGACGCGGAAATAGGACGACGAAAGCGAGAATAATGTCGGAAAGATAAGAAAGAAAGAGGAGGGTTTTAAGGAAATACGCGAGGAGAAATGGAAGAACGGCGCGAGAGGCGGCCGCGATGCCTAATTTGCATACAAAATTGGAGACTTTCGATGGAGCGGAATCCTAACTGAGAATTAACGTCTTTCACCGAGAACAACCTGGAAATAGAGTGCGCGATGAAGCTGGTCGAACAGCTTCATCTTCGAGGATAGATTGCTGGAAGATAAAGTTGCAGTTACTATATCCTGCCGCTGAAGAAGTAATTAGTCTCGCGATACTATTACGTGACCGGAATGTTCCAATTTCGTAGCTGGCGGTTTCATTAGCGGAATATTCGTGTTTGGGAAATGAGAGTGCGACCGCGATTGCCGAGCCTGTGCCCCGTGAAAACGCGAGCGACCAGCGGCGACCAGCGGCGACCAATCGGCCATTACCAGATAGCTATCGCGATTTCTCGACACGCAACAACGTCTGCTAACTTTTCTCTTCTCGCACACGCGGACAAAGACCGAGGCGAAGCGTCGGTAGCTCGTTCGGATGTACCTTTCGTAACCGGAGAACATTCGAGACACGGAAGATCGCGGAAACTAGACCGGCGAACAGCTGTATCCTCCAGCAAAGGTAGTTGCGATCGACTTACAAATCAGTGGACGGTGGTCTGGCTGCTGCGGGTTGGTCGGTAAATCCAGGGAAACACAGTGAATCGGACGGCGAGTCGGTGCCGGAGGAACAAAGCCGATGGACGATGTCAACGCGAGCGCGAGCCGAGTGAACTCTCGGCGAGTAAACTCGGCTTTCACCGATCCGTCGTGTCAAAAACACGCGAGAGAACCGAGCCTCTCCGGCGGTACACCTACGCGCGTCCCTCTAGTTCCGAGAGAGCAGGCGACCGCATCCGGTGGAGCGAAACACACCGGGCAGACTGTGGATCGACCGATCTTCCTTGGCACAATAAAACCAGCCGACCGCGGTGCAAGCTGGTGTCACTTTCCGCGACCATTACCGGCCGCGATATTAAGGGCGGTCCGCTTCCGTCTAGCCGGAGATGGATCGAGGATGGATGGATCGGACGTAGCTGGCCACGTCCGGCCGCGCAGGCGGTGCACACCGGTGACAGGGAACGAGGAACGTTGCACGGCCAGGTACGTACCTGGACCGCGCAGCCGCTTTAGGTCTTGGTGAACCGAGCGGAGAAGCGACCGGTGAAGCGACCAATCGCCGCTCCTTATCGCTCGCGCCGCGTGCGAGCGTGTACGCCGATATACATACACACCGCGAGGGTATCCGCGTGTCCTATCGGTTCTGTTTACCTCTCCGCGCGCCGCTTTTGCGGCTTTGCCCGCTTCCAGCCGCTCGAGCGCGCGCCGCTCCAGCGAGGGAACACCGCGAACTTCACCTCCTCGCGATCTCACCGGCGCGCTCTCGGTCCGCTTCGGTTCCCCTCGGTTCTCTCTGCTCTGTATCGCGCTAGCGGGGGCGTGACTGCACCTACATTAGACCACAGTAATGCTCCGTCTGCGATGTCAACGACTGGCATACGCTTAATATGGCCACCTGTTCCGACCACGCTCTTCCACCCGTTCCATTTTTATTCCCTCCGTTGAAAAGTTCGCCAACGGTTCTCCGTGCTTTTCCACCGGATTTCGCCGTTTCTTCCGCGCCTCCGCCATTCCTCCTCTCTCTCTCTCTCTCTCTCTCTCTCTCTCTCTCTCTCGGCCCACCGGCGCGCGGGTTTTAATCGAGTTTACGCTACCGTACTTTCTAATCGATTTTTCTAATAATCGGCAAAGATGAATTTCGAGTCGCGTTGGGACAGTGATCGGTGAAAGTATAGCCTGCAGCGTCTTGATATTAACCGAGTATCATCGATGACAACCGTTCCGCGAAAGGCATCGTTCCGTCTTTCTCTCTTTGTACTTTGAGCTGGATGCACGTTTCGCGATTCGCTATACCGTATGGTCCGTTCGGTTCAGCGTAAACCTTTCGCAACTTTGTTCCTTGACATAGCTTCTCTTTCCTCGCCGCGTCTAAAGTGAATCACGCCGCCGGTGGTTTTTTCTTCAAACGATTACCGTATGCAAAACTATGAATCGCCAGTTCATTACGGAGCACGAATTGATGCCATAAACGAAAGGTTGCGTCACCGAGCAGAGATTAAAACGTTAAGCACCGTACACTCGGCGTTGGAACGATTCCCGAGCGATCGTTGGTTTATCCCACCGCTCGATTCCCGTTCCGCGAGGTACGTTTGTTCCCGAGGAAACGGTTTCTTCGGGTTACCTGGTGGTTTTTCGCTTTCTTTTTTATCCGACCCCTATGCCGTGTGAGATTTCAAGTAAAATATTGCGCGATTTCACGCGAAGAATTAATGTGCACGTGCTGTCAGGCACCCGCAGATTTATACCCGCAATGACACAGCTTTGCATCGCAGCGATTGTTCCCGGTAATATATCAGTTTGATATTATACCTATATATGTTCATTGTAGCTGCAGCCGCATTAATCACCGCAATTAAAAAGTAACTTCGTTAACATGTGTAACGGTGTCGGGTCGCTAATCTGTGATCGAGATCGCGTAATTGTATCCGCTGGTATCGGTGTCCCGATAATTTATATCGAGGAACTTCGACTCGCAGTTTCTCCCATTTTTCCCCATTTTCGCGTTAAACCAGGAATCGCGATGGGCCTCTCCGCGAATTCGCCTTTCGGACGAATAGTGGCGGCTAACGCGGGTTCCGTGAGCGGAGCAACGCGCACAGTCGCTCGTGAAAGTCCTCGCACGCTCGCGCGCGAAATTTTTGACAAATCCAATCTACATATCGGATTTAGACTTTGAAGATAATATCACGCGTAAGGTAAGACGCGAGTATCGGAGACGCGTGGTAAAAATGACCAAAGAATAGAACGCGTAGCGATAATAATAATTTCTTTTCCGCTTCAAAGTCGCAAAAATATCGATAATCGCGAGACGCGTTATCGTTTCACCAGCGATATTCGAAAGCGCGAATTACACCGCACTGGTCGGTGTAAATAATTAGCCGGACTATTTTTAGCGTTAAGCGCAATGTCGATGTCCTCTTCCTCGTTCGTGTTTGAATACTTTTCTGACCTTCGCGAACGATGTGTACACATTCGCGAATACCGTACGTGTTATCCCACCTTTTTATGACATACAGCTACGCTATTAGGTCCCAGCTTTCTATCGCGTATTTCGTTTCTCCAGAGTTTAGGCTACGAGCGTGGATTCCCGTTGGGAAAAGGACTTTCGGACAAGTAACCAGGGTACCTAGGAGTCTCGAAGGCGCACCTATAGTCGGCTTAAAACTGGTGGAAATAGGAACGCGATCGTTTAACGAAAATACGCGAATGGTCGGAGCGGAAAGAAGGTAACGACTGGAGGGAAACGCGGAGCTAGACCGATAGTCTGGAAACTCGCCCATGACCAGCGCCATTGCGCGGAGAGGCCGTTAACGAAATGGCGAAGGTTCTTATTAGCGATATCCGAGGCGATAGGTCAGGCGAATTGAGGCACGAGTTGGTAAACTCATCGGAGGCTTATCGACACGCGAGGGTATTAACGGCGATGATTCTCGCTTAGCGTTCTATTCCTCGGGCATACGTCTAATCGCGGTAATACCATTTGCAGATACCACCAGGAAGAGTGGCCCTGTCGCGATTTCCCGTAAATGGCTGTACCTTCAGCGAGGAAACGAGTATCCGGTTATCCGTTCTGGTGTACCAAGATAACCTGTTACGTCGACTTTTGTAAATGCGGTTCATCTGTCGCGCGTATCTCCGCTGCTTTAAAGTCGGCTGCCTCTGTGTCTCGCCATAATTGGCGCATTGTTCTTTCGCCAACGATAAATTATTATTCGACCAGTAAGAGATAAAAGGAAGAGAACGGCGCTCGGATACCTGGATATTCCTTGCCATTCCCCGAGCAATTCCCATTCCGACGCTAGTTTAAAAGGACCTGCTATTTTGGCGACCGAGTCAGTCATCTAGCGATAGAACACCACGGTTTTAAACGCCGCAACTCCGGTTCTCGCGTCAGCGAGTTACTTCGTCTTACATAAAGTTTCTATACCTCGTTACTGTATTACCGAACACGGTTACACCATTTTATTAATTTAGTTTAAAATCGCGTGTCGCCGCTAGGTCGATCTTAATCCTTTGCACTCGAGTGACGACTGTCAGTCGACATTTGTTTGAATGCCATAACCTAAATAACGAATACGAAACGATAAATATATTAGGAGTAATTGCACGCGAAATAACCCAATAACTTAACCCAAACACGTGCTTTGCTTTCTTTGTTTCGTTACGTTACGTTACGTTAAACCGTATGAACCATTTCCGCTCTATAACGATATTTTCGTTACAGAGAAGTAGCGATTCGAAATTCGACTAACCGGTGACCGAGGATCGCTTCACGAGTCCGAGTCTTAATCTCGAGCCAAGTATGGCATCTGGAATGTCTGGGATTCGACGTAATCGTACGTAATGATTCAAACGCTTTTGAAAAGTATTTCGTTCGAATCTCGCAAGAGCACGAGCGCGAGGTAAAGACGAACGCGGTTATCTCGCAGCGATTGTCAATGAAAAGTTATCGTTTTCCAAGTTCCGAGACTCTGGTCCCACCGTTTCGGACGAGTTAGACAGTTAAGGAAGGTTTTCTCGGAGTTTTCGCGTCACGGTTTGGTATTCGACGACCTCTAATCGCGCGATGCCTTTCGATCCGGTGGAAAAATATACACCGGCGCGTATTCCGATCGATGACAAGCTTTTAGCATATCAGAGCGGAAAGTGGAGCGGAAACGCGGAGGAGCACGGTCTACGTTGAAAACTGCAGCCGCGATCACGGTCTGTCATTTACTCTTCACGCAAGAGGGAACAATAGCTTTCCCTGGTAGTCGATGTAATTAATTATTAGACGCGTAATAAAAGCCGGGACGCATGGCACGCTCTATTATTCCGTCGGTTTTTTCTTCCCTGTTCGCCCCTGGCTCGTAAACCACGAAAGCATCGCGCGACCACTATCTCGCCTTGCCAAGTATTCTTCGTTCCGATACCTCTGTCTGATATGTAAATGAAAATCAGCCCATTACACGGGCAATTTCACCTGCACCTTATAACCGTCGCGCTGGGCTAGAATCCCAGCCCGCGATACAAAAGAAAATCGAATTGCTATGCGAATAATTTCCCTGGTTACCGGTGCTGCGCCGCTTTCCACTCGTGTTTCCCATTCCAGACGATCCGGCTTAATTAACGTTTACCCACGATCCGTCGTCTGTCGCGACGAAGCTTCGGCAGGTCGGAGGAGCCGAAAACGGGGCCCGTAGAAGACCGTGGACGAAGTTCGGACGGAAGACGCGAGCGCGGATGGCAGCGGCGCAGCTGCGGTAGCGGGATTCGAATGGAAAGGAGAAAAGATGGCACGTATTTGCGAGTTTTTGTCAGCATCCCGGCGAATACGCGTACACTGTGCGGGTCACGGAATTGCAACGGCAATCACTGTATGCGCTATAGGTAGGTACGGACGCCGGAAGTCCCGTTAGTCAACCTTAAGGTTTAAGGTTCGTTTCTCCGAGTATCGTCGCGAGCTTACCAGTGCGCCAGCCACGCGCCGGCTGCTTCACCGATCATAAAGGATAATAACAAAGGACGAAACTGCGTGCCTGTAATCGCCATAAATCCGCTCGATTAGAGAGTCACAACTGGACCGATAAATCCGATAGAGACACGTAGTAAATTCACGCGAAAATCTCGTTGGACCACCTATTACTCCTCCGAGTTTTATCTCCAAGGACCGGCGATATTTACGCAGAGATAATTTTCAGTGAAAGTCGTATCGAACCCGAACTGGTTTCGATAATGTCTCCTAGTTACAACCCGATAAGCTACAGAGAAATTCTTCACGAAAGCTTCGCGATATCGTTCCCAGCAATTTCACCGGCTCTCCGCGACTGGCGATTCACGAAATCTCGCTCGTTACCCGGGAATTTCCATCGGGAAGCAGGGAAACGGGAAAACGGTGCGATTCGGACGATTCGCGCGGTGGAACTAGCCATTCGCTGTCCACCGGCACGATGGATTAAAAACACGCGCTGGCCGAGTATTTTTGAACCTATTTTATGGATTTAGAAACTTGGACCGACGCGTGTCTGCCGCGATAGGTATAGGTATATAGGTATAAATATCGGGAGTTGGTTATGGCTCCGTGTGAAAGCGCCATTCCACTCGACTCCGGCTATATGCTACGACATACAGAAAGACGAGACTCTCGTTCGCACGGGGGGTCACAGCTAGCCCTGAGGGAGCAGTCATTGACATTGAGAGAGAGGGAGGGAGAGAGACAGTCGAGAAACGTGACTAATATCGCGGTGCTACCTCTATATCCGAGCTTTTCGCATTTTCTATTCACCGATAGCCACCTGTGGAATCGTCGATCGCCAGCTCCGTTTAAATCCGATCCGGTCGCGGGTCAAGCTTCGATCCGAGACACCGAAAGGATCGCGATCGGAGATACCCGAAAAATTGGAAGGAAAAGTCGAGCAGGCGAACGGTTATGGTTACGGCTGCAAACGCGTGGCAAATTACACGGTGGTGTAACGTTAAAAGGTACACGCGCGTTATCCGTAGATTCGTCTAATTATACGCTGGTTGGCGTTAGAAAGACTGAGCTGAGGAAAAAAGGAACGCGACCACTGCACACTGACTTGGCGTAATATCGCCGAGGACGTAATTCGTGCATAGTTTGCGAAAAAATTGTCGAAATTACAGCTACTCTATCGTCCAGCCACGGATCGTCGGTCGTCGGCGAAGAAAGAAAAAGAAAAACCCGGGAGGAAATATTCGGTCGATTGGTTGCGAGAGGTGAAAATTATTATCTCCCGTTGACCGGTTGTATCGGAAAGGATGGAAACGGAGCGAGGATTTACCGGGTTTTAATTCGTTCGGCTGGTATAGAAATTCTGGATAGCTTGGAAACAGGTTTCCAAGCGAACGTCTTACTCCCGACGATTCAGTATTCGACAGTCGCTCCGCTGGCTCGTATTCGTCGAGGTTTATTGCCTCGAGCAGCGTAGAAAGTATAACGCAAATCACTCTGATAAACCGTAAACGGTGGCGAGATATAAAGGTAAGTAAATAAGATTGGATCGAACGCGATTCGTCCTCGAAACACGTTGGTTGGTTCGCGGTGCCTATTTCATAGCGGGATCCGGTCGTTCCACGTAACTGGAATGAAAAATACGCGGCAAGCACGGTTTATAAATTTTACATGAAAATCTAAACGTCCGTCAATCCGTGCGCGGAGGAACACCTGACTAAATCACATTCCAGCACGACGATTCAACATCCTATCGGCTGTGCCTCGTACCGATCAAGCCGAACGATCCCCTCCTCCTCCTCTTGCTCCACCACCTCCTCGCGAGCACTTTTCGAAACGTACTCCTCGCCGAGTAACCGAGGCCCGAAGAAAAACATCGCTACCGGATGTCGGCGAAGAACGGCGCGCGTAGAAGAGGGTTTTCCATTTGGAAAATGGAAGGACGAGGCGAAAGAAGACTGGGGAACGTTACCCTTGCTCCTCTTCGGCGGTCGGCGGTCCCTGTTGCGCGATGCGAAACACGTCCGTGGTCGACATGCTGGCCAGCCCACTGTTGACACACGATCACGGGTCACATATCCACGCCACTTTCCTCCGATCATCCGACCTATCGAGGATTACTTTCCTCGATCGGAATCGATGCCGCGCACTGGCTGCGATCCACGTGTGAACGCGCGCTGGCTAACGCGAGTCGAGTATGCGTCCAGGTTGGCTGGCGCCCGTCAAGGCTAATACCTCGGTCGTGGTGCGACGTGGTGCGACGTGGTGCGACGCGGCGCGACGCGGTGCGTCGTCGGAGCGGCGCGCGTGGAGAGATCGGAGGTTGAGCGCGATCGACGGCCGGCCGGATCGGCGATTCTCGATGGTTGGTTGGTTGGTTGGTTGGTTGGTTGGTCTGGATGGAAAAGGAGCGAAGAGCGACGCACGGCAGCGAGCAACTCACTGCAGTCTCGTGTAGTGTCGCCGCGGAGCGGTCACGCCGCACCTCTGCCTCTGTTCCCGCTCTTCTCTTCCTTCTACCTCTGCTGCACAGCCACGCACACCGTCATTTTTCTTTCCCCTCTGTGTGGTACCGGTCGTCGCTGTTCGTAGACGCTCGTTTGTCCGCGGAGCAAACGCGTTCCTTCTACCTGTGCGCACGCACACACGCTCCCCGGCCTTCCTACGGATCCCCATTACCCGCCATACACCGCTAGCTTTCGGCTGTACGTGTATATCCTCGTGCACGCGTCTTTCTCCTACACCCGAGTCCCGATCCTCTACCTACACCGATATTTATCTCTCTCGGCGTTCGCGTGTGAACAGGTTCCACGCGGTTCTCTAACACACGTGCCTTTCGCGTACGCGCGTTTCAGGTAGACGGTGTTCCTTTCATTTGCATACTCTCCTCGGCGTATACGTTTCAACCGGACATCGCCGCTCGTGTGTCCGTACGTCTGCGTACCGCTTTCTTTCGCTTCGAAAAAACACGCGCCAGGACTTTTTCCTTTTCGCCGGCGTCGATGAAACGTGCAGACATTGGCTGGCTGTTTCTACCAGGGGACACGTTCGCCTCATTCTTTCCAGCCTAAGCCACCACCACGCTTCTACTTTGGTTATAGTTTCCTCGCGATCGCGCGCATTTCCGTTTACCTGTCGTCGTCCTCGTCGCCGTCGTCGTCGTGGTCGTTGTCGTGGTCGTTGAGAACACGCGCACACCGATACTCGCGGTTTCCATCTGTGTAACGGTTCGCGCACACCGACAGCCAGAGACGCGTTCGCGCAGCGTCGGTGAAGCGGTGGTACAAACACGTCCTTCTACCTGGCTACACGCGCAGAAATAACATTTCTTTGGACTGTGTGCGTGAGCGGCGCTACAAAGAAGAACGGTTCCCTCCCGTTCACGTGTCGATCCTTATACATCGATATTTGTCCTGGCTGGTTCACGCGTAAACCTACACGAACACGTTCCCAGCACCTGTGCACACACGCAACGGTAAAAACTCGCTCGTTGCGTATACGTACGCAGATCAGCCAGTCGGATACGGAGCTCTCCTCGAGCAATCGTCCAGCGATCTTTCCCGTACCAAATCCACGCGTCTCGCCGTGTTTTTCTAACCTTCGCGAAATATTTTCCTCCTACGATTCGCGCGTCGCGAATATTCGCCTATGCGATTAAACTTCTCCGCGTAATTTCCGTTAACGTAATTTCCTTTATGTCGATTATGCCTTACTTTCACCTTTCCCCGATTACTTCTTCGTCGATACCGTTTTCTTTATTTCCCGTACTCCACCATCTATGAAGCGTATCGTCGCGACGATAATTCGGACGAAGAAAACGATCCGGCGATTTCGGAGATTCATATGGAAAATATTCGATAACGTCAGCTCGTGTGTTTTGTTTATCCTGCCGGTGATTTCATTCCCTTCTATCGCCAAGCGGTGGGTCATTGTTATTCCGTTTAGAATTTCATTCTGCGATCGCGCGTCGATCGATGGTAATTGCTGGATCGTAAAGAGAAACCGATTTCTCGAGGAGGAGACTAAAAGTTTGAAAGGGCAAGAATGCACTGTTACCTGTTGCGCAGGAAGCGCGATTCGCGCGCCGCTGCGCATGCGCGGCCGAATATTAATACTCTTGCTCACGAGCGTTGATTGAAACTTCTTAAAAATTGTACGCAACTTCGTTTCGTTTATTCGTATAAATTTATTTCTATAAATCAACAGTGTGTTTTTCTTAACGGGCGATTAGCTCGAACATGAGATTTCTGTTAAATTAATACAAACTCTTTTGATTACAGTAGTCGGGTATTACAACTTTTACGAAAGCGTACGAAATTCGAATGACCGTAGTAAACGCTTAAATAGAAAACGCTAATGTTTGAAGAAAGTACAGCTGGACAAGCTCGAGAATTTCTTATTCGGTTTAGTTAAGCTATTTGCGGTAACCAAACGGCATTAATAAATCTACTTTGCACTGTAAACCTCTTAATACCGATACTAATAGCTTCGAAAACATATGCTTTTGAAAAGGAGAATTTTTCAATTTTCTCTCTATTGGAATGTAAACGGCAAACATTTTATCGTAATAAAGATGATAAACGAACAAACGTATTGTTATTTCTAATAAAAATATTCTTCTTCCTCTTTTTAAGAATATAATCCTCGAGTACAGATAGAGAAGGGAAAGGAAAAGATAACGACGAAAGACGTTGAAATATTTCAAATATTAAAAAAATATCAAAAATATTATGCGCGAGATCGAGGCAAGCTAAAGTATATAAATAAAATAAATAAGATACGTTTGTATGTGTACAGTTTTGGCTAACGCGTTTCTGTATGCAACTCACGTGCACACTCCGGATGGAAGTGTACAGTCACGTAAAATGCATTTCATCGTAAGTCATTGCTAGTGCAGCAGCTTTGAAAGGCACTATGGCGACCAACTGAGTAATAATTAAAATGAACATTGCACGTGAACAATTGCAACGTTATATTACGCGATATTCCCAGGCTGGAGCACGAAACGAAAGAGAGCGTTAGTTTTATTCGGCATGCCCATGCAAAGAGTAAAAAAGACAAGATCGTGGATAATCATTAGTATGTTTAATACTATAAACACAATTTTAATAATAAAAGTAAAAGATACTGTTAATGTTACTTACAATAGGTTTAGTCGTGTTGTGTGTGTCGTTTCTGCAGTTTCATAGTCTCGAATATTTTTAATACGTTATTAGACATCTATATGTGTGAATAACCTGTTTCTTGCAATATTCTTATCGAGTTATGATGCAAAACTAAAAAAAAAAGAGAAAAATACGCGAACTGTATTATAAGTACAGTCTGATGAAACAGTTGACAACTATAAAACATGATTACATAATATAAAGGTTGTAAAATCTTCGTTCTTCCTTTTCTACTATTACGAGTATAGAGTGCATAAAAAATTTGTACATTTACGTAAACAAATAAAGTGAACACTCGCGAGTTGTTCCATTTCCGTATAACGTTTACACCTTGCGCGCAACTTTAATTTCATATACGCATATCACATTATTCAGAATATATTTATCTAGGTTTATGTTTGCAAAATCTTTTTTGCGAATAGCTCGTATTGAATTAATCAGTCACATAAATGTTAGCATGTTTTTCATACACCCTGAGTGGAGTTATTAAATTATGAGTACTCGATATGTATCATATTTACATTTTATATCCCATGGACGTCATAATATACAAGACGAATACATTAATAACAAATGATCGAACTAAATAAAGAACAATACAAATTATCATTGACGACTTATACTTTAGTACTTGTACAAAATGAATCTTTCTATTGCATTAAATAATACTATAATGTATTCATGTTATTTAACATTATTACGGATGAATGAAAAATTTCGATCAATTTGCAAAGAAGAAAAAAAAAAAAAGTTATCCCTCAAACTATTCCGCTTCACCGAATGTCTCTAATATCATTTCCTGTGTGATATAATGAAATTTGCGTACGCATAAATAAAAACCACGAATAGGGTATTCTTCCTACTACCCTGTATTGTACATACATTATAAACAAACGAGGCATCCTTCGAGTGTGTATCGTATAACGCATTATTTGGTATTACTTGCTGATAGTAAACCGATCATTGATATTGCGTTGATATATAAATCGGAATTATTAAAGTTTATGGCAGCGTAGAAAAACCCATATTAAAAAAAAAAAGAGAAAAAATTAAAAATAAAGGTTATTTCGCGTAATGATCATTCATTCGATTTAATATCTTTAATAAAAATTTCATCTTGCGATTTTATTGTTTACACACGCACACACGCGCGAGCGCACACGCCCACGCACAGCACACGCACACGCGCACGCACACGCCACGCACAGAGATATTCATACGCATGCAACCGTCTCACCGTTTACTCTCATCGGCACTTGTACAACATTGACTTTCATATGTTAGTAAGACTATCCAAAGTGACTTGCAATGAGAAAGCTTACGCTTTAGAAATTTTTCTCCTTACAATAATCTTACAAATTACAATTGGACCAAGTGTACGTCAAGATATAACATCCATTATGCAATACCTATTGAAAACCGGAAGTTATGACTACATGGCCCGTTAAGTTGCTTCAATGACAGTGAAACGTAAAATATTGTCGTGTCACCTTGTTCGGTTTGTTTCGTAAAATCGAAACAAAAATAATGTATTTCTATTTTTTGATTTTCAAACCAACTACGCGTTCAAATATAGTACGTATATTATTTATCGGTAGCGTACTTGGAGTCGTCGGTAGCAATGGTTCAAAAGTTTCAAATGTTAACATGGCTAACGTATTGTCGTTAACGGTGAATCAATTGTTAGTGTAAAAATAAAGTGTTTATCGAAAGTGCAACAACTGAGAAACAAAAGAAATACGAAGAACGTTGTAATTTCATCCGCATTGCGTATGTATCGAATACAGATGAAATAATTTATCTTAGAATAATATAATGATTATATCACACAATGTTATGTAGTAATAGATTGTGCAAGCACAATACCAATACGCAAAGTCAAATTTTTCTCGCGCTATATGTAAACAGAGGTTATGTTCTGCAAAAGAACATATTTTTATACTTTACCTTTATTACTATATATTGTATTTTAAGTCACCTTGTAGCTTTAAAGTATAGAGGTACTCTTTGAATTACAGATTATTGCTTTACAGTGATTCGAAAAGGTGTATAAAAACTTAATAAGTATCAATTTCAAGTCCATTTGACAAATTAGATAGTTTAAATATTCTCTCCTCTTAGAGCATTGTGTCATGTAATTGTATATTTCAGATAAAAATACGAGGTACATATATATCATAAAATTGACATTTGTTATCCAACAATGTATAGTATACGATGTATAGTAAATTGCCTTACACTTTATGCAATAATTTGATTAGACCAAGATTTCGTATTAAAGTTAAACTTACTCGGGCCATGTAAATATATCACAACTATGTACGTTCATACATACATGTACATTCCACAAACATACAGATTATTCTTGAAAGATGCACACGCTAACCAGACTCACGCTTTGCTGCTCAATGTACTCACCACCCTCTTTATAACTCATTCTCTACTTTGACACCTGATTTTGATGATTTTCTTAATGAGCATTAAATCACAAATTTTTCATTAACAAATACTAAAAAATGAATTTCAAATGAGAACAGTTCCAATTAGTTTTAATGAAGTCGATAATCTGATGTCACATAGCGAGAACATGCTATTTAAACTACTTTTTCTTTTTTTGCAAGAAATATGAAATGCTGTATCAAATAAAAGAATCTATGTCAGGCGTCAGGAACAATTGTTTAATTATCGTGATTCAGCTTTCGTTTTGGGGGGCCTGAAAGCTTTTAACTTTTTTGCTTTCTTTTGTTTCGTGGCACTAGCACCAGACTGGAAAGCTTTCCAACTATCAACTCTTGATTGTCGTGATTCCTCAAAATTTTTTTGCCACTCACGTTCTAACGCAGCTTGTGCTTCTGCAGAGAGTTCCTCTTCTCGTTTCCTTTTGCGTTGTTCTGCGTCTCTAGTAGCTAATTCTCTCCTACACGATAAAAAAAGAAAAAAAAGAACAAATTCGATTAGTTACAAGGAATGAAATCAGTTTTGCAAACTATCTTTACTATGCAAATTAACCTTCTTCTTTCCATGTCAGCAAAGAGTTTCATCGTCATAACCCAAACCGCGTGTCTGTAACCTTCCTCTGTTTCTTCTTCCAGTACGTTTGCGCTTTCAGTTTTTCCTTCCTTTTTTAACTTTTTCTTCTTTTCTACGATCTAACAAGTTTTTAACTATTAAACAAGTTACACGTATACTTTTCTAAGCAAGGAAAAAGTAGTCTTTTGTTATTTATACCATATGATCGGTCCTAGCTTTTGCTTCTTCTATAACATCCATACATTTTGCTCTGGTTTCTTCGTTTTCCAGTGTCTTCCATGCTTTGTTAACAACTATAACCACATAAATAATTTTGAAAATCTGTCGCTCTTTGAGATAAAATAAATACGTACTTTCAAACGCTTGTTGTGCACGTTCCGCGTCATCCTGGTTTTTGTCAGGATGTACAAGAATCGACATCTACAAAATCAAAATAATTTGCTGTATACATTTTAAAATTTACATATTACACTAAAAGGAAAGAAGTTTCAACTTACACGTCGATATTTCTTCTTGATTTCATCTATAGAGGTGGATGGATCAATTTGTAATACTTCAAAGGGGTTTAAATTGAAATAAGATGATCCAGGTCGAAGTAATCGGTCGATTTGTTGTTTAGGAGTTAATACCGAATCCCTTTTTTCAATTTCTTTCACCTACAGAAAAATAGAATGTCTTACAGGTCGAGAAACAACTATTTGTTTAGGGCGCGAATACGTTTAAAGGTTAGGCTTATTTATAACTCGAAAGTTTACAGGAAAAGCAGTTTATTTTACTATATATCGAGAAATGTTAGGTAATGCTTATTAAATAATGAGAAACTGTATGATATATTGTGCTTTAAATTCGATTTATTATTGTTGTTTAATGCATACATAGTGACGTTTGTTAACCCTTAACGTGAGGTATAAGTGTTTACAGTTATATAACCAAGAATTATATCAAAAACCGACTTTTACACAGATTGAGAGCGTAACGACACTTTGTCATTCGGAATTTACATACTTCTGAATAAAATTCATTGAATTCGTCCTCTTTCTTGGTTGGACTATCACTGGATATATTCGAGTTAGTAGCAGCCATCTTGATTGTTACTAACTTTCATGCTATTAGTGGTGCCGCCTGTTAAAAGTTAGCATTTCTCATGGACTAATTTTTCAGCCGTCTATTTAAAGAAGCTATTATAAATATGACTTATTGCAAATCATATTCTATTTCTAATATTCGTAATAAAATTTGCCAAATTTATCAGTGGGCGAAATAAATTAAAAATTTTTTTTTTTTTAATTTTTAAACGTTTATATTTATATTTATATTTTACAATCAATTTCGTGGAACGTGTTTGTGTATATGAAGAAAGAAATTTATCGAAATCAATCAGAGTTACAATGTATACGTTACGACGTATTAAATGGAAGAGGGAAGAAAGGTTGGAAGCGGAGAAAAAAGTCGTTTAAAATCTTATAGTATTTTATTAACAAAGCTTAACAACCAATAAACAAGTGAAGTTTTATAGCGGTAACAAAGACGTATTAGAGAAAATTAAAATGGTACATTCAGTATATACTGTAGCATAATATTCCGTTCAAATCAATGACTAAGGTCTAATTGTTAGAACTAGTCTAGCATGTACACACAACTACTTTGCTATCTTCCATCAGGAAACACAGAATGCGTAAATAGGAAGGTGTAAACACTATTACGACACTATAACATCTAGCGTACATTACATTTGGACTAATCTAGCATGATATCTAGCGACTAATCGTGAACTATTGAACACCAGTTCATACATAAACGCGTTACTTTAAAGTTACCTATGAGGGCCAGTCTGTTTAAGGAACGCGATTACAAACACACACAATTTCCTTGTAACATTTCCCTTGCTTTCTAACATACGTCACGTTCATCTGTTAACTAGTTACACGAATTGCAAACTAATAGTTTTTACTTACATACATCGACATTACGCGACTCCTCGTCTATTCACTTTTTCTTCTACCTCTATCTTTTTTTCCAGAATCTTAACGTTCTTTGCTATATATCTTTACCAAAAATCCATTTCTTAACTACTTATTAATTACCAAACGTAAAGGCAAACAGTCGAGGAAATTTCTCTTTAAATCAAAGGATGGAACGAACGAATAAAGAACATCAGCAGCATCGACGTTAAGATTCTATTTCTTTAACGAAGCAGTTAGTAAAACATCAAAAACTTTACTCGAACACGAAACAGTCAGGACATCGATGTTTTTTTCATTTTTCTCTTTTTGACGAGGGATACTGTATAGTTGCATTAAACGTATCAAAGATGAAGTACGAAACGATGTTCTTCGTCGTTTAAACGGAATTTGTACAGTCCGATTTTCCATTTTCATTTTCGCGGTACTATGAAACATCTGGTACAGTAGGACCCTCTATGCAAAAAGTTACGAACAAATAATTACAAATTAAATATTTTCTTCCTAATGCAACGTGTGATTTAACTATGCGTTTGAACAAAACGGAAAGGTGGAATTTACGCGTTTTAGGGCAGGGTTATACAGGGACCTACTGTATCCGATCGGAATGGAATACGTTTGGAAATATATTAAAAGAAAGTTACGACTGATCAAAGTGCGTATCGTACTCCAACTGTACCTCGGTAAATCACCAAATACATATTATGGGAACCGATAAAAATTTCAACCATGCCATAGACGATTATAGTATAGCTGTACACTATATGCGTTCCTAGACGAATCCGACCTCGCTGCTCTACCATAACGAACATACAAACATCACAATAGCTTATCTCCTTTTTTTTTTGGTTTCTTTTTACCACAAGTGATTATACGTATATTATAAATTCTACACGCACTAGCGATTAATGGTACCAACGATCCAAGTTCGACAAGCATTTGCGAATTTTCTCGCGACGCCGGAATCTGCTGAATAAAGTTCACACACCGATTTTGGGAATCTACCTTCTCGATAACTATTGACTGCAAAGATCGCACGATATATAAACGATAACGGACAACCTGTATAATCCTATGTAATATGTTCCTTCAGTCGATCTAGCCGGGTGATTGACTTATTTATATATTCATACAATCTGACTGTTTATTGAACCGCGCGTGTGACAACGAAGTACGCAAAGCTAGCTGTACTAACGACGCCTCGACGCCTCTCCCTATCCCGTACAACTCTAATGGCGCGCGAATGAAATCGTCTTGTTCGAAACTGCGAGCAGGGCGAGTAGGTGATAATTCCGGATAACAGAACGAAAAGCTATAGTCACCCACTAACGTTTATGAAATTAGAAAATTCTATCCTGAAACACTGCCGCGATCCTTCCTCGCCGATTCGTCCGTTCGAGATGGACCGTGGATCCCGTGTGCTCTTCTCCGAACACGAATTATCTTAATTAACATTCGCGCAATGGGATCTAGAACGCGCGAAACAATTCGATTCGCGGCGTCGGTACGTTATATCAGAAAATATCACGAAGACATTAGAATTTCTTTTACAAGGAGATGTTGAACGTCTGTCATGGACACTGCTTGCTCTTTGCTAAACGAACAGTCTCGGTGAAGGTCCTCCTCAAGATTTTCGCCAACTTCCTCGTGAAGTTTCTGTCAAAATATATATATGTATGTATGTATATATATATATATTTGTATTCTTTTTTCTCTTTTTTCATTTTTTTTTTTTTCTTTCTTCTTTTGTCCGTAAAAATTTACATCTATCGTAACTTATCGATATGCACCGAGAAGCTTATCGTAATAAAGCGAATATGTATATCTGACTTACGCAAGCGCGTCGTTGAGACGCGCGGATGAGACGTGTGCCGAACAGCGTACGATTACCGGTTATAGACATACAGATTGGTCGAATTTTCATTGATGGATTCATAAACACACACTTATCGAGAGCGCGAGACGAGGTTACGAAAATTGAGTTCTCACAGAAAGCTACAAGTATCTCTTGCCGATCGATTAACGTTATTGTACACTTATCTTTATTTAATCAGCGGATAATGGTCCTTTGATTTCATAATTGATCTTTGTTCGTCGTCTAAGCTTGCCGATTTTTCTTCTCTTTTCTGCTAGAAATTCTCTCCCCCATAATTGTTATCGAGTAAGCATAGCTTCGATTATTCGATCTTGCTTTTCGACAGATCGTACAAATTTGATTATCCCTATGGCCATATTGCTAGGTGTAACTTATCCGGAATGGGAAATACTTCTCGGAAGAAATATCGTCGTATCTTTAAAGACCTCTCTTAATAACATCACGCGAGAAACCAAAGCACCATTGAACGATATACGTTTCTATGAGACATTAACACGGTTATTACATCTACCATGTACACACTCTTTAAACACATTAGGTAGATCTCTCGTATCGGACATCTGTATATATTCATCGTAATTAGACTTAAATTACGGATAGCTTATTTCGCTGGCGTGATCCTGGATGTTTACAGGCTCGGATGATATCTCATTTTCCACGTATTCTCGTTTGTATCTAAGAAATTTGATTAAACGTCGCTTTAGTCGCTTTCGGAACGAAGACGAGTTCGTGTCGTCGAAAATTTAGAACGCGTATCTAATCGAGGATCAGCCCAGCGAAAGAAAGCTATGTTATTACGTAGAACACGCTATATAAAAATTGTACAGTAACACTGGCGAATGTATGCCATCGCACAACGCTATATTCGCACTTGCACACACGTATAAACTTTCAAAATCTATTTGGCACTCTCCTAGTTTCATCAAAAAGGCGAGCACGCTTGCTATATTTATCAATTCAAAGACATTGCATCGAGTATAGCTTTATTCCTTCGCTACATATACGTTTTGCTTTACGCTATATCCTTAACGTTACACGATCATTGGTCTAAGAAGGTATCTTGTTTTGCGTAAAAAATATCAATTGCGACTTCGCCACTGAATTATCCCAAGGTAATCGTAAATCTGTCTTGCTATTAATAGATATCATAAATAGAATTTGACCAGTTAACATTCGTGAAACAAAATTCGACAATCGATACGCATCGCGAGCAATATCTTTGCTAACTTTTAGGTCGACTTTGGTTTCTATATCGATATCAAAATAGACAAACGATTTGGAAAATGTAATACAATTAATCAACATTTCAACTGAGTTTTGATCATTAAGTATTTGATGTTAGATTCTTTTGATTTACATCGCAAGCAAATTTGATTGTACAGATTTGTTTAACGCATTCGAAGACAATCGAACGATTTAAAAGCAGCAGGACTTATCATTCGTGCTAGGTAGCGAAATTAGGAGAAATCGACAGGGAATAAATCGGAAATTATCAAGCTGTAGTGTAGTTTTTCGTGTCGTGGAATCTGTTTAAATATTTTACGCTTCTTTATGTACACAAGTTATCGACTAAGGTGAATACCTACGACAAAAGCGCTACTCTAAACAGTCAGTACGGTACGTGTTATTTTTTTTCTCATATAGACTTGCTGGATGCAGACAAAAAAATGTTCGATACAATCTCGTGATATATAATTTCGCAAATGATCGTTCAAATCTCCATCCCTTTCTACACCTTCGAATCTCGCTCGAAGCTTGCCAAGTTTGATTCGTCGCAAAATTTCCTACGTATATACCTCAGCAGAAAACGTGTATCATACAAACGGAAAGTTCTGAGGAAATTCGTAAGGATTAAAGCACTGGTCGCATAAGCTCGTCATTCGCGGTCGCTTAGAATTTGATTTTGTACGCGTTGCGTTTCGCTAAACCGAGGGCGATCGATGCGATGGAAAGGAATACCTCTCGAAAAATATTTGATTCCGTGGGAAATTTGATTGCGAAACGGTAGGAGGTTCTCGCCTATCGAGTCTCGCGGTGCTTTGACACATCGATTTGTAAAGAGAAGTTCGCGTTTACGAAAGTACAAATTACTTTCTCACTGGTAGTCACCGGGTATGCCATTTTAATAACTTAATTATTATCGTTTTAGCATTCTAAGTATATTATGCCTGTACCCAGCATTTCCGTGGCATCCTATTTCATATACGTATCATCCACTATTGTAATATGGTTTTTGATACGAGAACGGTTTCAAAGACACAAGGGAACAGACTGTGGGTCACTAGTCATCGACACGCATTGAAAAGGATCCGCGCTTTTAACGGTGGATCGTCTTGTCGTCCCAATGTGTGTCGCGCATTCTATGTTGCATTTTGATTTCGAGCTGTCAGCCATTGTTTTTTTTTTTCCTTTTTTTTTTTCCTTTCTTACATATTACTTAAGTAGTAGGTTATTCGTATCTTTGTTTCTTTTAAGACTAGATCTTAACGATAAAACGCTCGGTATAGAGTTTCAAAGGCTGTCTAGTGTTTCGCTTGAAATGGAAATCAATATCACAATAGCACGTATTAAAATAAATTCCCATCGCGGTAAATGCTTGTCTCGAGTGTTACGAATATCGTGGTTCTAGAAACAGATCCTTATAAATTTCCGCTGTCTTTATTTCAATTCTTCGCGTTGAAACGAAAGCCGTGTAAAAATTTGTTAGATTATACGGTGATTTGCATTCGAATCACGCATTCGCTATAATTCCTCGTTATATCTGCTGTCGCGTTAATTTGGTTAATCGACTTTTGAATTTATCGAAATCGCGTTTTAATATCTTCGGTAACGTTTCATTTCAGGTTTCTCCGATTCTTCGAATATCAAAATTACGAAACGCGAATTTTTATTGTCGTAGTTCGCTACTGTTTTCGCTGTTTAATATTCCAGTGGAAAGCGAGTAACGTTGCGGAATTTATGATATTTTATTTCAAATTCCAAAGTTTTATTTTCGAAAAGCTAGTTATTTCAGCAGAATAACTCGTCTTACGCTTGTGCTAAAATTCAGGTCAATTTAATATACGAGAACAGATATTTGTCGCAATTTATAGCGAACGTAGCATCGCGTTAATTCAGCTGTCTTTATCAAAAGAATAGCGCAGCGTAATAGCGCTGGTTGCTAAATGCAATAGAAAATATGCTGCTCGCGTACAAAGAGACACGAGTGCAATGGACATTACGCAGAACGATGGATAATCCCGTGTTTATTGTAATAATTATTCACGATTAAACTGCAAAATGTTAAGTACGTACGCACGTACACGTGTGTGTTTCTGTGGATTCAATGTACGTGTTTTTATGACTATATTACGCGTGTATATGTAACAATGACGATATGTTTGTTATATCAAATTAACAGTTATATATCTTGCGATACATCCTCACTTTTCTGCCTTAATATACGATAACATTATGTGCGACCTATGGCTATCGTTACCCCAACATACAAAGTAGATAATTCCGTTTCAAGTGGAGTCGAATATACATACGTTTCATAGTCTTTCAACAGATGTAAAAGAAGCTCGTACAGGACATTGCAAGTGAAACTGCTTCCTGCGTGAAATAAACATATCGATAGCGATTTTTCTCATCTTCGATAGACCCAAAAAAATATATTTATACATATATATATATATATATCTATATATATATATTCGAGATAGATAAAGTTTAAACTCTCTTAAGATCTTTATTTTACGAGTATTAAGAAATATCCTATGGAAAATATGAAAGTTGTTGAATGAAACACGAAAACGCGTTATCGCGGAAACTTGATAAGATTGTTGAAAAGTTGGAAGAAACTTCTGGTATAAATTAGAAAATATCGTGGAAGAAACTGGAAAATTTTAGCACAATTCTCGTTATCTAAGCTGTGACAACTCCTTATTCCCTCGTACGATTTTCGACGAGTAATTCGGAAAAAGAAAAGATAAAACGCACCGATACGAATCACCGATCAAATTAAATTCGCTGAGAACCAAAGAATAAATTATCGAATGAAACGATCTAGGTATACGATAAATCTTTGTTTCGACAACATCAACATGCTATACGCCGCGTGTTATATCGGTTTGCGCGATCTCGCGTGACATCGATTATTAATTAAGTTAACAACGCGTTATACTCGATAGTTTTCGTCGGAGTCGAAGCGAAAATGTTTAGACGTTAGGAAAGAACAGTTTTGTCGCTGGCGAAGCGACGCTTTACAAGGGATAAGTATATAATTATTTCACTAGATTGCTACTGTTTGTCCTGTTCGTAGGTAAAGAGAGGTCTCGTTTGCTCGACAAACTGTCGTTAGGTTCGCGCTGCGGAGATATTTACGAGTAGCAGGAAGCAGAATATCGCCATTCACGTTCAATCCGTTTAATCAATTCTCTTTTCCCCGTTTATTTCCAATAAGCACACGCACGCGCATACGGTATTATAATTTGTACAGAAAAGGACACGCACGCGTACACACAGGCTCACGAGGACTGGGGCACGTCTTACAGATCTAACATTCTCAGGATTTCTCCAGGTTATGAGCGACATTAGCTGCCTTAATAAAAATTCTACACCACGTTCACGGAGTTTCCGCGGCAGACGCGCTGCTGTGGTGTAATCTCTTATTTTGTGTTTCAACGTGCAAGCGGCTATTCCGATCGGAATCAGAAACTAAGACGATCAGTTGGATTTCTTCTCTATGTTGGAATTACCTCCGGCTCCGCCACTTGGTGCTCCGCTCCGATTATCCTTCCCTTTGATTCCACGAATTTTCCAATCGGACCGCCGATTCCTCGCCAAGTAGCGGAGCTCTCGTGATTCCGGCAAATTTCACGACGAAGGCTCCACTATATACTAACAAGCTTCCTTCCAACATACGAAGAATCTCTGAAAACAATCTTCCCTTTAATTATAAATTTTCCCGATAAAATCTACCCTCTTTCCTTCCGCTCCTTACAACGCGACGTTATATTTCTTTACTTTACACGCGCACAGCTTTCCACCCTACGCAAGCATTCGATAAACAAACGGGCGTGGAATTAGCGTAGAAATCGCACGCGAGACGATGCGCGATTTCTCGTGGAATTTCTACGGAATTCTACGATGAGATCGCGGGTAATCGGAGAAATTATTTCGATCAGCGAGCAACGAACAGAGAGGCGCGTAGGTTTGTAATAGAGAGGAAAAAGGTGTGAAAGAAAAAAATGTAGAGAATGTACGGCGATGGAGCACCGCGATTGAAGAGCTCTGCCCTCTCGAGGCCGGTTTCCGGTTCACCCCCTTCACCAACGACCACGTCAACGCTCTTTGTAAAGGGAATTTTACAAGGTCATACGTGGCGAACGGTGGAGGGGGTCTGGCCGCTATGCTTGGTCCACCTCGTGACAAACCTCCATGTAGTCTGGGTTGTGCATTATGTCCTTTATCATGTCCTTTAGGATCGGGTAACGGGGAAAGATTGGATACACCTTTGAGCTATTGTACTCCTCCTGCGGCAAACAGTGCATTAGTGTTATTAACGTCATAAGCTGGTCAGCTGGCTGCGAGAAATCGCAACTCCGCGTGGCACACGAGAAAATTCCGCTTTGCTTTCCGCAACTTTCATCATTTTCTTCCGCGGGAATTAGCGGTGGTAATTAGGTGATTGTAATTAGGGTTTTCTGCGCGATAGTAGCGAGGATGAATCGGGGAAGCAATGAACTCCAGCCGAAATGTTTGTTTATACGAAACGGCTGGTCAGCTGAACGTAATCGAGCGACATCGAGCGAATCGTGTTACGTAAAATATTTTCCTTCGCTATTTTAAACTTAACGGAAGTCGAACGTGTATTTTACGCAAACGTAACTTGTCTTTGACTCGAAACCTTTCGCGAAATTATTCCGAATAATTGTAGAAGAAAAGAGCAGGTCTTCTAATTGCATTCTTTAATTAGAACGTAGCTTTGCAAACGCGTTTATTTTACCTCGGAAACAATGTTCCATGCTCTGCCATAAGCCCCGAAAATAATAAGACGCTGGAAACTGAAGCTTCTTTCGAGGAACGCGTTGAAAAAAAGAGATTCCCGAAAAAGAGCAACGCGAAAAAATGCTGGTTAAAAAAGTTTCAGCTGATGGATTATACGGCTTGCATCGTGAAATACGCGAAAGTCTTTCCTCCTGCTATTTTTATGACCTAAATATCGTTGCTTCGCGAATTTTTTTCCCCCCGGTACGTATGATTTATGAGCTCCTCTATCGATGCTATTAATCCAACGAAAAACAGATTAAATCTCAAGTTTATATCGTCGGATTAAATAGTACGGGTGAAACGTAAAGCTCATTTTCCAAGCGAAATTGTACGAAGCATTCGAGTCGACGGATCGCGATGTAATTATCTGTTTAGGGATTACAGGACACGCAAACAATAGCTCTGTTTACTCGGAAAAAATTGTCACGCGTTTGCTAACAGTGGTATGAATGGCTTGTTATCGGTTAATCCGTCGCGATAAGACGGAAAGAGGAAAGGAAAGGGAGTTTGGTAGTTAGGTGGGATGCAAGGGAGGAATTTGCATCGATAATGGATCTTCAAAGACGCTTCGAACACGCTTTTGAGGAATTATTTACTCGCTTATTCAGTCCGGATGAATATGCAAGGGTAGGACCGTACACGGTTTATCCGATTTACTTATAAATACCTTCAGGTCTCGAATGAGATTTCTGAGCCCGGTGTACTTTTTCAGTAATCTGTACAGGTCGTTAGTCATTTGCGTGTTCTCCGCTTCGATTTGGGCTGTCGTCATACCTGTGCATATTAAAACAAACGGATATAGAAATAAATCGATGTTGAATGGCTGTAAGATATATTATATTCGATGAAACGTCTGTTGTTGAGTACATAGCAAATACGATGTTTGGAGGGATGAATTATTCATTGCAGTGGCATTGTCCTTTTGCGAACCGTTCAATATCTTTTACGGTAAGCTAGACAGTAAAATATTGTTCTTCTAAATTTCACCTGACACTTCGTTTCATTTCGGGATTTCTCCGTTCTTTTTTTTTTATTCTCTTTACTTGTCTGGATTTTCTAGAAACACACATTTTAGTAGTAATTAAAAAACGTTTCGAGCAACGAGTTAAACCGTTATTTCGAACACGTTGGTTATATAGAAAAATAAATGTTTTCCTTAACGTCTTGTAAATATTCGAGATAGAAAGTAATTAAATTACGCGATAATAATTCTTTAGATAATTTTAGCTATCTCTGGTGTTTTCCAAGATCGAAGATTATATTTTAGTCGCTAAATTTTGTCCGAGTAATACTCGAGGAAGAGATATCGCTAGAATGGCAAAGAAATCAAAATTGACAGACGTAATTAAGATACATTGGAAGTAACTTTATCGATACGAATATACCGCGATATTTCGCTTATTTGCCGAGGTCATTATTATTTACTAGACCCCTAAAATTCCAAATACCGAAATGGTGAAAGTTTAAACTTTATGCCAACCTTAAACAGACTCTGTTTAATATGAAATTATTATTCGTTGACATTTTCGATCTCGTTTTAGTTTTATTTCATACCGAATTATTAGATGGAGCAGAGTTCGAGTTTACCCGAACGGGGGTAAATTTGGCGTAGGTATAATAATGCTGAATGACAATACCGTCATAGTGGCATAACTGATCTCTTCTTACCCCTATCGAGCACGTATGATGGTAGGTAATATATTATTCATGCTTGGAAAGTTTCCAAGCGACAAGACAGCCATCGAGTTGTGTCTTTTCCGCGCAATTTGTCCAACCGGCAGACATATTCATACCATGAATAAACGTTTGTGTTTGCTCCAACTTTATTTCCGATGTTTTCGCGCCATAGTCAACGTTTAATGACATTTTCCACGCCCCTGCATTTTTACCGAGCATTAACCCGAGCGACGATAATTTTTCGAATAACGGAAACACGGATTATCCACGATTATTTGATTTTTATCGATATTTTATAACACCTAAGAAGATTGATTTTCAAATGAGATTTCATGCATAATTCGATACATCGGGCGATCCATTTTTCACGTGTAACGCGATATATTAGACGGTCCATTTTTCAAAAATTTTTATCCCAACAACGATGGTACGATGCTGTCGAATTTTATTTTACGAGACACATTGCATACTCGTGCCACAATTTTAATCTTATTAACATTTTGAATCACTTTTCAAGAATCTTCGACATACCATGCTTTTCAAATCCTGTAATATATTGCACGATCTTCTCTCGAATAAGGAATCTTTCTAAACTATTTCTATTTTTCTACCTATAGAAAAAATTCCTAATCGGATAAATTTGCGATATAATTAAAGTACAAATTTATACGCGGAAAAGTGATTTTTATCGAATTTCAACTCACTTTCGAGTCTTTCAATGCGTTCTCTTTTGGTTTCAGCTTCCTCGGCCAGTCGAGCCGAAGTTTTCACGCCCTCTCCGCTTTTGTGGGTCTTCTCCATAATGGAACACGCGCGCAGGACGAAGGCAGGCACCGTCTCCTGTTTTTCCTGCTTCGGTATATCCACCAGGGTCCAGTACTGAGTCTCCAACTTGATCACATCCTGCAAACGTAACGTTCCTCCTATGTAAAAACACCCATTACCAAACACTGCTATTTTCGAAAAATATTCCTATAATCGTGTATCTTCGCCATTACCAAAATTCGAACTAAATCGTTCACCCGAAGGCCTTGCAGTCTCCTTGTCAGGTTAAATCCGATTAAAGAAGTTGCGCTAGAGTTTCGACATAACGAAAATATTGCTGATTTACTTAATGCAAGTTCTTTTCTCCTTGGCAACGTGTTAATAGGAAGAAACGTTTCGTTGGAAAGTATAGGTAAACACTTTCTGCGGCTACTGTATTGGTTAGACCGAGAGGGGCGAAAGAGAAGGGAAGAGTCTGGAACGAATTAGTGTCCAGAGTGGTTCTCTGCTACAGGATATTCGATCTTTCCATCTACATGGACACTTTGCGTGAAAAGAACACGGGTAAAGAAAACCGTGACTTTTATTCGGTTATGTTCCTGTTCCGAGTGATGGAAGACTTTGTTCCGCGAGCAAGCTACATCCTGATATAAACTCCAAGGAAAACCCTCTGTTACAGTCCTTTTTTAATTCCAACTTCTTCACGGCCAGTCGAGTAATTCCTGCTCTTTTATCCAATCGAGAATTTAAGGATTCGATATATTTAGAATTATTCGGTGCTGATGTTTCAACGATGAAGTCGAAAGTAAGGTGTATCGAATTTTATTACATAGATATGAAAATTTTAATCGACGGTGTTTCAACCGAGTACAGTCATCGATGCGAGTTACTGTTTTTCTTGAACGAAAATGCATCTAGATTTTGCATTTATAATCGGTATCGGGGATTATTTCAGATAGGATAGATAGCCGTGTAATATATCGATTTTATTTATTAAAATTACATCGGTATTTTGCATCCAGAATTTTAATCGAGGGATATTGCAAACAGAACAGCCGCCACCCACCCAACAATTCCTATATATATCGTTTTTAAAAGTAAATATTAAAACAAGGTTTTAGAATTAGTAACGTTAATTACACCGATAGTTTGAGGACATTGAATTAACGTTTTCTATTAAGAAGAAAGAGATTGTAGAATTAATCAATAGCTCGGATATTCTTCGTTAACGATTTACGCAATGCCTTTGAAGAATGGAAAAGTATAATTACCTTAATCATTAATTTTAAGAGGTTGTAACGTTGAAACACGTTGCGGACTTGCTTGCTGTCGGTATATTTGCACATGAGTTCAACGAGGGCACGTTTAGCGATCTCATAGCTTCCATCTAGGCGTATCCTCACGATTCTTAATCTTTCGTTTGTTTCGATCACCTCCTCTTTAGTTTGTCCACCTATTTTAACAGATACAACGCATATAATGCGATTAAAAATTTTCATTTCTATAATTCCTTGTCTTCCATTCAATGGCGAATTTTCCCAAGGTTTAGCAGATACAATTGATTTATAATTCGGTTAAATATTCGTTTCTGAACTTTTTTGCTTTGTGTAGTAAAAAATGTAATAAAGTTCAGAATTTTCCAAAAGATACGCGATGTCTATCTTCTCGTTAACATTCTGTACATGTTACGTGGTGATTTAAAAGCGATTTTAAAACAAATTCGATAGGAGTTCGCTGACAAAAAGAAAGTTTTAATTAAAGTCCGAATATAATCACGCAATAACGAAACCTATAATACCACGAGGCAACCGACAGACTGTAATCAACTTCAAACGTTCATAAAAAAAACTATTAATTTCTATTTCCTCGTCCTCCAATATTAAACGTAAAGTCTGAACCTTTTAATTAACAATGTTATACGACGCGTTAAAACACTCGTTCATATTTCCAAAAATTAATTACTACGAAAGAGGTTTCGTATTTTGGCCGTTATTTCACTCTCTGTAGTATTTCGTTTCATTTCGAAGAGAACAAGAATTTTACGCGATCACAGTTGTATTGTAACCGTTGATAAATAATTATTATTTAACGATAAATAAATATAATTTTTGACGATAACTTAAAATTCAGAACTTAATAATCCTTAAAGAAAAAAAATGTTTAGGGTCAGTGTAAACGTTATATCCGGTTGGCGATAGTTTGCAAACTAATAGAATCAAAATTTCAAAGAAAAATTTTACTCTACTCCGAATAACGTTATAAACGGTTAATAGCGTTGGCAGAGTGAATGTAAATTGTGATAAACGGATTAATGGGATTGACAATGTAGGAATTTGTATTGTCCTTTCACGAGGATTTTCAAGTATTCTTTGTTCATACCACGGTGCTTTGACGAGTCTCGAACATTAATAAGCGATGCAACCTCTATATGCACGCGTGTGCAAACACGCCTTGTCCATTCACCAGCTGGCTTAATAACATTATTGCTTTCAGCTGTGTCGTCTACCCCTAATGAGAAAATTTATGTTGCCACCCGGTTATGGAGAATTCGTTTCTGTTTTAATTAAAGTTCTTCTTTATCGCTATTATAACAAGTGCATGTACGTGATAATAGATTTAAGAAAAAATATGATTTATTTAAAATATTATTTGATAATTATTTGAAATTCTACAATTAACCCTCGGAGTATATTATCTTTATTTCGTTCGAGAGACTTGTCTTTTATCGTTTAATAAAAAAAGAAAAAGAGAAATGAAAAAGATTAGGCGTATCGTTGATCAGGATTTAACAAAGTTACCCGGAAGGAAAGGTTTGCAACTATTTGAAGTGCAAATAGTACTCGTGACGCGTGGTTATATCAACTGACCGGGTGTAAAAGCTTCTGCTTCAATTCCATTCATGAGATAACAGTCGACCACCTGGCACAGGGCCAATACCTTATTTCTAACAGTTGGTACGAACATCTTCATCCCAATTCCTCGGCATTACTAGCCGCAAACAAGTGCCGTGTTCCGGCCAATCGACATCCAACATGTTCTGCCGATTTTAAAACCATTTACGAATTACACGGCCATTGGAAACTGACGAGGCATTACGTAGAATTAAATTTCAATCCATTTCAGAGAAGCATCTCAAACAAATATCATGGATATAGTACAAATGGGAATTAAATTTTCACGCATTCACCGTGGGGAAATACGCGAAAATCAAATTCGGGGTCGGCACCTCGAGTTAGAGTAAAAATAGATATTTCTAATTAAAATTTAGAATTAACGCGACGCGTGTGTGAATGTAACTAGCGTTGTAATAAAAGAGCGATGTTTGAAATGGACCAGTGTGTACGGAATATCAACACGAGCGAATAAAGAGCGAACGAAAATAACCTTTTTAAAATAGACGATAAACCCTTGCTATTACAGTGAATATTTTTGGGATAGCCAAGAGACTCGAAAAAGTACGCGTTTAATCGTCAAACCAAATAAAAAGGCAGTTTCCAGTTGGTCGAATTTTTAAATTGCTTCCATACAGTAAATGAAAAATGCGAGTTATTGTGTTTTTCCTGTATAGTCTTCGAATAAAGCGAACGGGAAGTAGAAGGAAATAAATAAAATTTTAATTAACAATTCTATTAAGTTAAAAATTTTCTGCTATTTCTTTTTTTTCTTTTAATTAAAGTTGCGTTCAATTTTTGGTTGCGATATATTTGAAATTGCGTAAATATTAAAAAATACATATTTCAATTTATTGCGTAACGATGATCGTTGAATTTTAATCTCCCAGGAATTAATAACGAATTAGGTGATTAAGATGTGTTCTAAAAATATATTTTTCAAAAACTTACTCGATGTTCCTTCATCCTTTACATCCTGGACGATTCTCCGGACACTCTGTGTGAATTTGCCCATAAGATTCGTGCTCGCTGAAAAACATCAATAACATAATAAAAATACAGATAAGATGTTAGAATATTTATCGCAAATATATTAAACGAAATTCTCTTTGCTTTACAGCTACCTCTTTAAAGAAAAGGCGAGCTGTATTAATTAACGATCTTTGAGCGTATCGGTACATAGAAACGAAATTTGTAATTTCTGATAACGAAATCGCTGAAAACATATCTCATATCTTCCAACGAATTACACGATCTAATCTAATGCTAATAAAGGAAATTGATATTCGGAACTTTAAGTAACGTTAGTTAGAGTTGGTTTAGCGTTCAGTTAGTTTCAGTTCCGAGCTAGTGTTATAGTTGATTTAGAGTTGACTTAGTTGAAGTTGAAATAAGCGAGGAGTAATTCGAATCCTTATCATCTGCCATGCATTTGTATTATTAATTTATTCGATTAATAAAACCACCATTCATATCTCTGTTTCCGATATTTTAAAACTAAAAATACAGGACACGCGGAATTCTTGTGTGAAAATCGGAGATATATTCGCGTTGACCTACGTATCTTTTCGTATTCGCGTGTTCGAAGGTAGCGTAATCGATGTAGGTTAGGATTGCAAAGGGAAATAGGTTGTTTTTCGCTGGTCCGACGCGAGAGGAGAAAAATGGAGGTGGACTGTAGAAGGTAGATATTTGCCGGAGGGAAAGGTTTTCGTTAGAAGGTGAAACGTGTGTCGGTGGATGTCTACGTTGGTTGACATAAAACGCGACAGGGCAGAAGAGTGAATAAAGCTTCTTAGTCGTAAAACATAGAACTGTCCTTAAGACCGCTGAAGTAGGCTTTTAAAAGCATTTGAAGCTTTCCAGCCAGATAACCTATTGTCCATAATACTTGTGAGACTTCTGTAAATGCTGCACCGTCAGATATACCTTTACATCGGACTTACAGCTGGCAAACTACTTTCGCTTATGTGAAAGTTCCTGCGAATATTTTTACTCCTCGTGTTTTATCGCGTTCTACGTGTTCGGTCCAAGAAATCCGTATTTTTCTTCGATTTCGAGTCGTTCGAATCGATGGGAAAAGTATCGTAAAGTATATAAAGGATAAATACTATAAATTCTCTAATATCCTAACATTCGATAAATAATTCTATCTATGCGATACGTGACATTTATAAATTTCTACCCATTTTTAAATTACATATTTTATTCGCAATTTTTATACGTACATTTTATAATATTTAGGCCACCGCATACCCTTTGTTCACGCGTGTAATTTCGTTGACCCGTTATATTAAATTGGTTCTACCGATATTAACGAGTGCTTGTAAATTCAAGTCGGACGAACAACGAAAAGATTACGTACAAAAGAATTGATCGAGCACTCGTCGTTCTTTACGTAATTCCATTCTCGTTAATTGAATCGTTCGTATCGAATAAAAGTAAAAGAAGAAATAGATGAAAGAAAGGACGAATCTACGAGACAATGAAATATATATCGGTTATATAATAATTCAACTCTTAGAAAGGAAGAAAAGAAAGAAATAATTACGACGCGCGTTAACGTTACGTAGTGTATTGTACGTAATTACGAGGCATAATAAATTACAAAATATCATAGAATATTGACGAAATATGGAATAAACGAGTACTTGTCATGTAGAGTTGTAAAGCATCTGCGCACGTGAACGGGAAAGTCAGGAGAATCGGAAAGTCGATATATTTCAATGGAACCTTTCGTCCCGTATTGGTTGTCACGTCAGAAATATTATACACAAAGGAAAAGATGTCAACCTGAAAAGAGCTGGTACTTTAGCAATCTGAACAAAGACTCTGTACAGAGTACTTTCAGAATCATAAAGCCACTGTAAGTACAGGGAGAGAAGAGTGACAAGTAACTTCCCTTTGTAGCCTTGGATGGCAAACGTACACATCTAAACTCGAACGATAATTGTAGACTTTAATGCCAGAAAATGTAACAAATCGCGATTACTCAAAGAGTTCAAATTAATCTCGAATATCACTGTACGCGATTTCGCTAATTATTCGCCATTAAAACGAACAGCTAATACGAAAGATTCGATTTCTTTCTGAAATTAAAATTCAAATATAATCCACGGTAATATCATTTTAAGATTACCCGTGAAAGTTAACGCAACTGTATATATTTTCTCAACTATATATTTTCCTGAATCGAAGTTAGTCGTAAAAATATAGGCTTGGGATCTACTTTTTCTACGAATTTCCATCGCGTGACAGTTTATATCAGAGGCGTATAAACAAATGGTCGCAGAGGTCCATATGTCTTACCGATGTCGTTGACATGTAAAACGTGGCGCCGGTGTGAAATACAGAGGTTGGCGTCAAGGGGTTAACGCCGCAAGAGATAGAAATATTTCAGTGTCTGTCAAAAAGCAAGATTTCTCTCGAAGGCATTTCATCCCGGGATGTGGTATTGCATGCGAGAATGTGACCAGAGAAAGTCGAAACTATAAAACACACGTGTGTCGAAATACGTAAAATCGTTGAAGCTCATTTTTGAAAGCTTTCCAAGCAAATTTCCTCGTACGATTACACGACTGAAACGCACGTTTGCAATTTTGCTTAAAAATTTCCGTCTCAAAGTGTCTTTCTTCGTTTCATTCCGAATTTTAGTTCGCAAATTTTGGAATAATTTTTGCGAGGAATTTTACGGAAGTTGTTCAGTCCGATACATTTCTGTTAATTTGCGGGATGTTTAGTTAAACGTATTTGATAAATTAATACGCCGTGGAATTTAATTTGGCGAATTCTGCTTTTTATTAATTTGTCAAGTATTTTTATCTCGAAGAGTCGTTTAACGTGCAGTGGATGCGAGAATATTCCTTTTTCCGAATTTTTCATAAATATCCTACAGCAGGAAATATTTAAAAAAAAAATTGCCTGAATTATTCATATCGAAATGTTTTATCCAACGATTTTTCAAATATGATTTATTTCCAAATATTTTTATTTGACAGTTAATAACTTTACGGAGAAAAACACAGGCACGTACAAGAGGACGAATGTAACACTCGTTTTATGCAAAGGGCATGGCGTGCTTTTATTTATGATACGTACTTTACGAGGCACGTTGTAGCGTGGTACATTAATTGTGCTAAATTTTTATATTTACGACAGATGTCCGTGTTACTGACGGTACAAATTTATTTTAACATCAGTCTCGTGCATCTCGCGACCAAAAACGTAAATATTTTTGAACGGTAATCTCGTGCGATATTTACAAGACTATTAATGCCACTAGCAACTTCCCATTTAAATACTTTATCATCCATTCCGCAAATTTTCTTCGTTTTACCATTTATAACGTAACGTGACTCGATATGAATTCAATACCACCCAAAGCTAAACGGATAAATTAACGTTTAGTAAGCCCCGAACGCAGGAAATACCATGACCGAACAAATGAAAATATTAATTACCCGAAGCATGATTTTACCGCTTATTTTCTTCAAATTTAAAAGATATAAAACGCAATTTAATCGCGTCTCTTTTATTCCGTATAAATTTAGAATGAAAATTTGTCCGCTACATGGAAATAAAAGGGTTAAACCTTCGGTGTGATTCATTTTAAATATTTCCATCCTCGTGTTTTTATTCGCGACGAAATTTGCAAATCCTCCTGACACGTTCACCGTTATGGCGGTGATTAGTCACTGATTTTTACACCGTTTAAGCTCTGTTGTCCACCGATGATCGATAGCAAACGAGAGTGGAAAACTACACGCGTAATTTATTCCTCTAAATATATTCGTTATTAAGCGCGAATAAAAATTGCAGGAAAACACAAGTGTATTACCTAGCATCGTTCGCCGTTGTTGAGAATTACGAATAAATTCTCGGAGTTGCGATATTCAATTTTGCGGTGTTTATGCAGAAATGCATAAATCTTGTATCGGTGATGCAATCGGTTAGAACGTTGATAACAAAGGTTAATTGCATATTGTTGAGCCGGGATCAAGCGATAAATGGATGGCAATATTTTGTTAATAAGAGTATGCTTCAGGATGCAATTTATTCCTGCATTGTACATCTGCCGTTCAACACGTTTGTATGGTCAATCTGTGGTTGCATTTACGAGCGAAAGAGAATTATTTGGCGTCGTTAGAAGAATATGATTTGCGTTGGTGAACTTGGCTGGATTCCAGCCTGGCAGGGTAACGTAAACTCGGGCCATCGCTCGGAACAATCGTCTCGTTTAGGGGTTCATTGTATCACAGGTTACCCGTTACGCCATTCTTTCTCTTTAACGTCGCTTTCCTTAACTCGCGAAAGATTCACACCGCGCTATTAAATACGAATCTAAGCGCCAATCTTTCTTTTCCTTTCTACGAAAGAAATTCTTCTAGAAAACTCATCGAAACGATCTCGATGTATCGTATCGAATGGAACAGAAATGATCCGTTGACGCGTTTACTTTTCACTCGGGCCTGATCGGTCGCTCGTTTAGGTTTGATTTTCGCGAGGAATGACTACTTGGAAGAAAAGCTCGGTAGAGAGAAAAGGGTTAGACATTTGGAGGTAAGAAGGTGCCATCGTTGGATCGGCGTTATGCTGTCCCATCGCGAAATCGCGGGAGCCGTGTCATTCGGAATTTGTCTCCTGTCGCACCTTCCAGAGTTTGGACACGGATATTGAAATTCATCGCGAAGCCTTTGCCGATGTTTCTGTCTTCGACCTTCCACCCTCTTTCCACGTAGCACGTGTTCGAGAAATAAGCCCGTAAGGGGCAACTTTGAGGTGAACTTGCGAAATTGAAACACACCCAGCCTGGGCTGGCTTCTTTGCAAAAATATTCCAAATAGGTTTTGTTTATCTACTACGTGTCTAGGATGTAACGATTTACGTTCGTCTTCTTTTTTCATCCTGTTTTAAATATTTTATAAATTTGTAAATTTGTAAATTTTTAATCCTCGACGTAGCACGGTATGAAATTTATTTTTGCCGACTTATCTCTTCTCAAAGAAATTTTTATCCACCGCTCTATACGAATCACTCTAAGCGAAGTTCGCACAGGGCATCAAACTTTCGTTTGTTTTCTCGGGCTGGATGCCAAAACGCAACAAGCACATTCGCTTCTCGTTTCATAGCTATCGGGGGAAACACGCTTATGCTAATTAGTCTGCGATTCCAACATTTTTTACACGTCTCGAGATTTTTTTATTAACCTCGGGGAACTCTCTTTTCTTTCGAGATGAGAATCAGAAGATAAGAATGCAATGGATATTGCGAGTAAAAAATCGCGTTGCACGGTGTTATCGGTCTCTCCGTAACCACACGTGTAGAGCGCAAAGAATACAGATCAGCATTTTATTTGCGAAATATAAAAACTTTATATCCGAATAGCAGTCTAAATGAAAGTCACATAAATAATGTATTTAATCCTCGCAACAAATAGGAATAAATCAAGCAGCCTCCGCAAACGCGAGTATGATTCACCCGAAAACGTTTCATCCTGTCAGAATAATAAAACGCAGGCAAACGCGTTTTCACTTGCCAGTTTCACCTGGGTTATAAGCCAGCCTTCCGTTTCATTAAAACGGGACAGAAGAATGCCGGAAGATCAAAAGGGACACGCTCGCCTTTCTTTCCAAATCGCGCACCGTTCAACCCCCCTCGGGCGGATTTTCCACGTCTTGGAAAAATAACTCGCGCCCTGTAGCAACTCGGGCTCGAGCAGACACTCGCCAAAGCGCAAACTGAATTTCAACGTTTAAATTTATCGTCCCGCAATTAGAGTTTGCTTTACGGGAATAATTCCGCGCGACGCATTAAACGCGCGAGGATGCGCGAGGGCGCGCGAGGACCAGCTCAAAGAGTACGCACACATGCGGCCGAAGGATCACGTACGCGTGTGTATCTAATTTCTCGAATAATCGAACCCCGTTCCTCTGCCAACCCCATCAGCATATGCATACAGCTTTCGTTATTTAGTTCGTTATCACCGTCGTCAATTATAATAATAGCTGGAAAGTCTCGATTCATAGAGGGTTCTAAAGAGCTGCTAGCATTCGCTGATAACACGCTCCGATACGCGATTTACGGTTTTACCTATTTTTTCACCACGTTTGCACTTTAATCCGAAGATTTGTTTCGTTATTCAGAGAGTTTCTCTCAGCTTTATTGCCAAATTGCTACCTATCTATCTATGGTAGAGTTAATAACGATCGACGACTCATTAGCGCGAATTAATCGAATAATTTGGATAATTTGGAAAGGAATGAATTACTAGGAACGGAATCACTTTGAAATTTTAAGTTTGCGTAGCCTCCGATAATCAACTTAGATGCAACGGGCTTTCTGCTTTATTGGAATTATTGGTAATCGATCTAAACATAAGTTGGGTAGTCCTTTGGACGGAAGGACATCGTCAACGTTGGTCTACACAGGCGAACCCACCATGATGCAACGTTAATCACCGTATCTCGACATGGTGGACTAAACAAGGATATTTCATGCGTCTACTCGGAGAAATACTGCAAAGACAAAGTACTATTATTTCTTCCTCGAGTATAAACATATTATTCCTGTATTCAAGATCCAAGTTATCAAACATCAATCGTGGCATTTCTTTTACTGCCTGCTACTCTTGGTGTAAATTCAAAAGAACGCGAGAAGGAAGGATAGATTGTCTGATAGAAATTAATGGGAACGAATCGATGGGGACCGTATTAATATGAAAAGCAATCTGTCTGTGTGAAACTTGGGCGGATCGGTGATCCATGTGGAACGATGATTAAAATTGCAGAAGGTTCGGGAAACGAGTGGAAGGCAATGATTGTTGCGGCCGTGTCGCGTCACGGGTTGGTTAACACCGCGATGATTCGAGCGACATCACCGGGACATTTGGAGGTTCAGGTTTACCATATGGACGTATAAAATCCGCAATCGTCTATGAACGTCGACGGAGGGGATTATGTTTGCAATTAGGGCCTTGGAAGTCGCGGATCACTGCACATTTGGCAAGCACGTGCGCTCCCGACGCCCCAGATCCCTTGGATCTAGACCTATCAGAAACCCGGGGTCGTGTCACGGCAATTAACGGTCCCGTTAGCCACATGGGCGTCCGGGGCCTAACCCTTACGACCTTTCCCGTCCCAGATGTCCGACCATCCTCCTTCCGAACCTAAACACCATTGTGTTACAACGCTCCGAGGAAAATCATTTCATAGTCATATGATCCTTCTTCTTCTTCTTCTCGAATTGCAATTAAAAAATAATATTATCGTAGAATACGCGATGATAGGAATTTGAATAAATGTCGGTTTAGCAGTTATCACCGGGTTTTTGTTCGAGGCAGCAGAGTAGTTTCACAGGCACGGTTACGTCTACCCTTTTCTCCCATAACACTCCTTCATCCAAAGTGTTATCTTCCAGTTTCCACTTTTACTCCTTTTTGTCCTTGCATGATCGCGTCGTGTAATAAAACTGTATTATAACTATTATTGCAGCCTGCCCGTGCTTTCTTTTCAAACGGGGTATAACCATACTCGAAATGGGACACTGGTTGATGTAAAGCCTTTTGATTCTCCAGTTTTATGAATTGGAAATTTCGAATTGCACACCCCGAAACCGTTCGGATAAAATGGAAAAAGGAGAAGAAAGAAAACGGAGAATGCGTTTTTGCAATCGAAACGAACCTTCGGTTTTAAAAGGACCAAGTAATTCCAATTAACCAAGTATTCCCTATTGATACCGATAACTTGCCTGCGTCTGGCAGGCGTATTGATCCAGCGATTATCGTTAATCCTGGATTTTGAACTTTTAGAGCTACTGTGGCACGTGGGTAGTTTGTACAATCCCTCTTGAAATATCCCCGATACTGTTTTGTTCCTGCAGTATTTACTCCGAGATTGACGCCGATGGTAGCAACGTTATTTCCTGTAATATACAGGGTATTTTTATTTTTAGAGAAATGACCAATTTTTACGCATAACATCTCCTTAAAGCTTCTCCCGCGTTTAGTCATCGGTCAATCGTGCGGTAACCATGTTCGTTCTGTAGGAAACACGCGGAAGGAACATACTAAAAGCCCTTAAACTGAAAAATAGCGGTGGTTGGTAAGCGAGTGACGAACCATCGACGAGCGCTAAAGGTTTTTGTCCTTCGGTTGATGGTTGGCGAGGAAAAGAAGCGAAAAGTTAAAACGATAGAGAAGCCTGGACGGAGCGATGAGTTTCGCGAAGGGACAATAACCCGAAGGAGACAAAACGCCCCGGAATACCCCATTTTTCCACGATGAACGCAATTTTCCAGGTTTTCGCTCTAATAGTCGTAACCTCGACGGGCCGGAGCAATCGTTAAAGATCCTCGTAAGGGTGTCGTTCGACCTCTCTAGCTTCAACCTTCCTTAACGCAGCCATCAGCTGCTTCCTTCCTAACCGTGCAACTTCCACTGAAATTCTACCGAACAAGAAGCATCCTTTCGGGATAAAATAAGGAAGGAATTTTAAAGAAAAATTCTATTACGATTTTTTATTTACGTCGTTAAGTAGAATTTTTTGAGAAATAAGGCAATTGTTGGTAGAAAGGAAAGAAGGTAGTAATACGTTCCCTATTAGCCGCATTTTTCAATAATGTCGCTACTTGCAGCAACGAAAATTGCGATATCTTCTTCCTCTGGGAGTAAAAATGTTATACCGTCAAGTTTGATCATTTCCATTATGCATTATGCATTCGTTTGAACAATAATAAGCGAGTACAATTGAACAAGAAAGGCAGGTAAAAGACGTTCGCTGGAAATAGGAAGGTGGTTAAAGCGGTATTAAAATGACCGGAGTCTTTACTTCTAAGGAACTTCTTACAACAGTTTCATCGACCTCGATTCAGTTTCGTCTTCTTTACAGCTTAACAAAAGGAGGAGATATTCGCCTGAATAAAGTACTCTTTCGGTGACCAAAGCTTCTTAGAATATCCGTGTAGCCTGTTAGTCTCCGAAGGATAAGTTTGTCGAAAAGTATTGGAAAATTCGGCTTGGAGAAAATTTTTCCTGGTAATTAAATTTCGCGGCAACTTTTATTTTCGTTATTAAAATATTTTATCATTCTCCACGGGATACAGGATTTAACTAAATTAGTCTGGACGAAGTTTATAATTTATAAAATAATTTTTCTCCTTAATTGTCCTACGTTTTATTTTATTTACCATCGATGAATTGAAAACGATATTCGAATCTTCGAGGAAAATTTCAAAGAATTCTTATATTTGTTCTCCAGGCTGAGCAGCTTGAGCTTAAATTACGAGTCTTCTTCTAATAGCGAATCATCCGAGTGGAAATTTATCTTCTCGTTTTGCTTTTGTATTCCCGAGTAATTCGAACGTTAAAGGAGAATAATTTACGAAAGAAGCGAATTTATTATCGCTGTTTTAAATAATTTCATTGTTACATCGCGCGCAGAGTAATTTACAATAGAAAAAATATATCAGACGTTAACGATGAAATTGCTTTGCAATAATTAAGCAATTTCGTTAGTTCGCGTGTTTTAAATTAAAAATTGGTCGTACAATTTAATTACACGAGTATCTAAAACCCGATATATCGGATATCGCCTCGCCTGACCATATTCAGTGCGAAACTACTTCGGCTAAATGACGCGTAGCAAAGTTAGTATTTTTTTTTTAAATTAACTCGCTCGTCTAAAAGTAATTAATCCAGTAAAAATTACTACGCGCATTTCTTTCAATATCTCAGAAAATTGTCAATTAATCGTTTGAAATATCGATATTCACACGCAGGACACATTGACTATTCGATCGTTTGATCTGTTATCCTGTGCGTAATACACCACGAATAATTTCTCTCGACTTCTTTTTTTACATAGTCCAACTAATTAAATTAATAAATTGACACAGCGGTAAGTTTTCTTCCATTCTGATTATTTTTTTTTTTTTCTACTTTGGCGCGATAAAACGGATCGGAATTGAAAGCGAGTCGAGTCTAACAGGTGCGTCAGGAATTAACCAGGAGAAGGATTTGGATAAGTAACGGGTTTAGAAGGGATACTTGTGACATGATCTTGAAACGATAGTCTCGCGGGCGGTGCGCGATGGCTCTGCGATATTATTGCAGGATTTAAGGGAATAAAGGAGCTTTCGAAGTTAAAATTGAGTTAGGAGCGCGAAGCAGCCGTAACCAACTGCTGCGTTCGAGTCTCTCTGCTTCTAAACTCAAGTGCCACGTTCAAATTCACCGGGGACCGGAAATACATGCGGTTCTATCCTCCTCGGCGGAACCTACGCTTAAGGATTATTCTCCTTTCCCTGGCTTAGTATACTCGTTTAACGGATTAATAAATAGATTCTTCCTTCGTTGTATTTTATTAGCTCGAGTCATAAGTAACTTCCGGTGCGGCCAGGTAAAATTTATGAGTTTTCGTTCTTGCTATACAGACGAAGGTTCGGTTAAAGTAATTTAATTAATCGTTCGGTGTTCCCTTTCATCCTGTTTCATTGCAAGTTTCAATTATCTCCTTTTATTTTTCCACCTATCGGTTATTTGGCAGATCACGATAGGTTCGTCGTTGATATTAATAAGTCTAAAAATATTACAATCCCTTTCCACGCGCGTCTTTTTAAAACGCCGGAAAAATAGCGGAGAAGCTTCGAATATCCTATATTCGCAATTTCTTTTACTTGAAATTAGAAAAAATTGCGGAAGAAGAAGCGGTCCGTACGAGAGGATTTCTCAGTTTTAAGACGCGAAGGTAGAGGCAGCAATAGCGTCGAAACGACGCCAGAGAGCGTGTAGACTGAGAAAAAGAAACTGCTCGATAGACGTCGAGGAACATTTACAATTGAGAGATCCGAGGCTCGATGAATACCGCAATTTCATCTTAAAAGGAAACTTTCTTCGTAGTATTCTCGCTGCTGGAAAATTAATTCTGTCTCGCTGTTTCGCGTGCGAGCATCGAAAACAGTCGTGTCGCTGTTATTAATTCTATGCAAATCCGAGTGGTCTTCTATTTCCGTTACTAATTCGTCGAACAACCATTCGAAGCACGAAGAAATTACCACAGTTCTCTGCAGTTTGGTCGAAGCTTTTCTTATACCTTTGTGTCCTCCCTGATGCTTTTAACAGGGAAATAAAATAAGAAAGGCGTGGTCTCTCGAGTGCAAAGAGTTAATACACCTCTGGTGTCAATAACCTCGCGGAAATCTCACGCGGCGAGCCTTTTTGCTATAGAACTCGGGATATTCGCAAGCCGAACGGTTACTCGAACCGTCCACCCTTCGTTCTCGAGGAGAAACGCGTAAGTCATAAATAGATTTTCGCGAGAGACGCTGGCATAAAATGGTAAGAAACAATGAAAGGAGACGTAAGGACGATAGTTGTCGGGGGTTGGCGCGAATTTGAATTTGAATAAAGAGTCGGGACGCGCAATCGCGCGAGCCAGCTCGGGAAAGGACGGAAGGTTGGAAAGGATAGGAAGAAAAAGGGCGAAGACAAAAGGGGAAGGAGAAATGTGAAAGAAAGAAAGGCTGCGGCAGTGTCTAGCGGCTTTTGTCCCGGCAGCATTGTCGCGGGCAAACGCTATTTCCGGGCAGGGCGGAGCTTTGAAAATCAGTAAACTGTGCTTTTTATCGGAAGCATCGGCGTGTGAGTAGCGCGGTTTGAATACGGTCAACCGGGTACGGATCTGGCCGCGCAGATCAAACGGTATCGACCGCAATTCTGTGGCTTTCATACGATCCGTGTAAGTGCCTAGACCGAGCTCCACCGACAGCTATGCGCATCGCCGATCTAATTACCGCCTCTCCACGGATCCGCCAAAACCCCACCAATTATTTCCCCCGCGATTTCCCGCCACTTTCCACGCCACTTTCCACGCGACTTTCCACGCGCCGCGGCTGCTCCTCGGCCATTATGGTTCCTCCTGTTACGCTACCAATCCCCGCACAACCCAGTTTACCACCGTGTCTAGGCGGTTATTAGGTTGCCTTGACGAACGCTGCTTTTTCCACTGTCTCGAATTGTCAGCTGACCGTCTCATGGCGTTCCGAGCAGAGCCGATGTTTGTTTCGATTTCGACGGTGAACTTGCCCGAAGGTCCTGCCTCCGTTCTGTTTTCAACAGAAGCTACGCCGACGAATGTTTTGATTTTTTCCCGACTAGCTCCGCGAACCGTCGGCTGAGGTATTTCGCCGAGTTCCTAAACATTTGCTAGAGGTGACTTCCGTCCTGGCGATGGCGCGAGGGCTTCAGTACGAGCTCGGACGTGACACGGTCAGGCTGTTCCACTCTCCGACACTCTCCAGGACTCCCTTCCGTTACGTATACACGTAAGTGTTTATTATCAAGTGTTTACGAGTCATTTTTTCCGTTACATGTTCGCGTTCGTAGCTGTTATTAACGCTAAACTTACCACGGTCAAATGACGGGGTAAGGAAAAGAAGTAGGATCTGTGAAAAATAGAATACTGGAAGACTTTGAGGTAACGATTGAACGTGTATTAGAAGAAAAATCGTAAAGGCGAGAGAAGGTGGAATTTTTAATGAAAGTTTGCAAAACAGTGAGTTACGCCATGGCAGGTTTAGCGTTAAATATAAGAAAATAGTTTGAAAAAGCCGAGACACTCGTTACGTCGAACGCTCTATTTGTACAGACACTTGCACCCGTATTTTCTTTGAAATTTTACACAATTTCGAGGAACGCGCTGTTTCGCAGCCAGAGTCCCCTAGCTTCAATTTACTCGAGTTTCATCTCGAGCCACGCAGAAACTCGCAAATTTCCAACAATCCTCCCCGTTACGGTTTTAACCATTGCGTTTCCATACACGTGCACGCACACATCCACGGAACGCGAAGAATGCTCGCGTTGGCGCGCATGTCGAGGGAATGAAAAAGAAGGCGAGACGGAGGAACGGCGGGAGAAAGCAGGAGAAAGAGAGAGAGAGAGAGAGCGAAAACCGCGCGACGATCCAGCCGATGGAAACCTTTCAGCGTTTTCATGGAAAGTTTCCGTTCGGAAAAGGCGCGCTGACGCGACACCCGGCGTTTCTCGGTGAAAAAAGGCACGGTTTCGTGGCCACGTCACCGTCCACCTAAATCTTTCTTTCGTTCCGAACCACTCTCTCAGCCAGGTTCTTCTCATAACCGAGATCTAAACGTTCCTCGCCAATCGGATGCGGCCACATCCGGCTGAAAGTGCTCGCGATTTCGACAGTTGCAAGGGATATATGCAACTGAGAAGCATGTCGCGATATGCCGGTGTTCTTTCTCCACTGATTCGGAGAAACCTTGGCGCGGATGCTGGCGGATTTAAAGATCGAGCGAACCCTAGATGGATAGATGTCGCTTTAACCCCTTGACACACAAATTAAACGCACTTGACACGATTGAAAAATACTATTTTATTTCGCCAAGTTGAACTAGAGAATGGAAGGTGAAAGAAATAAGAAAATTTTTGAAAAATATTAGATTTTTATCGATAAGATTGATTCATAAACCTTATTTCTTGACATAGAATGGAGAGAAATATTTACCAAAGTCAGACACGGTTGTTGAAATACATCTAAGTCGACATTGTACGTAAGGGGTTAAGCCTCCACTACTCACGCGTATTTCCACTGATTCTGCGTGCGTTAAACTCTGATGTTTAACCCTTCGTGGGTATTTTTATTTCTAATTGTTCAGTATATACTCGACGTATCGTTAGCTTCGTTTCTGCTCCTCTTAACCCTGTGCGGTACGAATTATATTTCAATTTTGTTACCAGCAGCCTCTGACGCTTTTAAATCTTTTATTTCCATTATATCGTTGTACTTTGTCATTTTTAAGCGCGTATCTATTTTATCGTTTACTTTTGTTTCGAACCTGAGTTTTCCGTTTGTCAATTTCTGTCACGAACAGTAGCTACCGTGGACAAAAAGAATAATTAGTAGCCTAGCATCGAAATTCACGGTAATACCGTTAACGAGATTTGGAAGTTGAGGATTTAGTGGCCGGACCCAAGGATCCTTTTGTCAAAATCCTCCAAAGGGGATACTCTTACTCTGTGGCAACCACAGCAGTCTCGAATTTCTGCGCCAAAATGCACTCCTTGGAGATTAACTATTAATCAAGCGCGTCTCTCGCGGCACTACAAACGCGCAATTTTCTTCAACGCTTACACATATTATTGCGTATAATTACAAACCCATAAAATCGATCGAATTAACGTTGTTCGTGGCATTTAAGGATCTGATTCGACTCTTAGATTCGTCGCGATCGAGGAAAGTGTTGGATATTTTCTAAAGATTGGAAGAAGAAGCGGCGCGGCGGGGTACCTCGAAGAATACTCGATTAACCGAATAGCGAGGAAAGTTTGGCGTTAAGAGGAGCAATTTATCGGAGAGATTCGAAAGGGTTGCGTGGATAACGGGCTGGAGGGAGCGGAATCGAGGCAGAGGAAGTCAATAAACGAGCTACGTCGAACGCAATGCTACGGCCGATACTTCTCTCTTGGCCGGAAAAATGTCGGGCTTGATGCGAGCCACCGTTTCTCTCTAACATCCTTTCGCCCCGATATCCTCTCCCGCCGAAACATCCTTTTTTTATCTCCCGGCAAGATTGATGACTTCTCTATTAAGGTGCCGAGGCACGATACAGGATACCAACTCGCCTCTGATGTACCGAGTTCCGGTTCCCCGGAAGTCTTCAACGCAGCCTCATATTTTTCGCTTTAAATTAACTACGAGGTATAATCGGAGAGCTTTCTCGTCGATAAAATAAGAAAAAGTCGATAAAAATAACGAATACAGACGTTCGAAACGCGTCGAGGTATAACGCCTTGCTGTGTGCAACCCAAATTGCATCTTTGTACAGAAGCACAGAGGCATCGATTCTAATTGTATTCGAACGTATCATCGGCATATTATACGTAAGATTCTTTTAGTTAAGAGACAATGATCTTCATTAGAAAAGCAGACAAAAATTAACGAGAATAAAGCGTGTGCAGCTTTAAGAAACGTTAAAAGTAACTAGTGTACTTCTCGATCAGACCGAACGGAATTATGGCAGTAAAATTAAGAATGCAGAATATTATTACGATTATTAAACCCGTATTGTCGCGGAGGTAGGCAAACTGTAATTGCACCTTGGTTCCGTATCGAAGATCGTTCGAGCCTCATTTGCATATTGTCGAAGTTTAACCGTGCTAATTCGGCACGATAAACATTCGTATATTTTACTTCGGAAACGTACTCACGCGAGGCCCATTGAAGAGAATTACCGGTGAGCCAACTTTGCACCCAGAATTGGCAAATATTTGAGTTCCTTATGACTAGAGCCCCGAGAACTACGGACCTGCCACTCTAAGGCATCGGCCAACAGTGATAACCGTGTAATACCATCGAAAGTTAAGCGGGTTCTTAAATAATCTCTACTTCACTGCCGCGATACACCTACGGATTAGTTTCCTCTTTCATTCGCGAAATTGCTTCGGACGAGAGACCGATTAATTCCTCTATCGTAAAACTGTTACCGCGAAATGGGAGGTGGTCGATGAAATATCAAACATTTCGCAGAACAAGTAGGGGCAAATAGAACCCGGTGAATTTACCGAGTGGAAATTAAACTTGTTTATTTCATTATTTTTTATTCAAGTAGAGGAGGAAATACAGAGTCGTGGACAAAATTCAGTGGACGTAAAAAAAATACTTTAATAAGCCTTCGACGCTTTGATTTTCTTTTTGTCACACCTGTCCATTTAATTTTATCCGCGACTGTGCGTCTGTTATTAAATAGAGAGTAATAAAATAAATTTATGCATACTTAGCGATTAATACTCGTGGACTTTTAATCGTTCGATCAATTTCCCATCGTTCGATCGTCAGCTTGAAATTACTATGCTAAATTTCAGCCACGGCCTTTCGCTCTTAATCATGGATACTACGAACACAAAACATAAATTGCGTTATTTGACATAATTTAAATTGCCTTTACAGAACGTTTGTCACGAGTCTGTTGGCAGTCGGTGCGTATTGTACACGCGTATGCGCCAGCTTCCTTTCTGTTTGGAGAACTTAATTCCTGCGCGGAACAATTTCAACAAACGAGTAGCCTTTACAAATACGATTTCGACGCAAACCGACTGTTGACTGCAACATATTGTCAACCTGTAAATAAATGATAGCATTATTGAAACTGACCGCGAGTTTGAAAGGAAAACAAATAAAACGTCAAGCTCTGTAAAGAATTCAACCATGCATTGTTTGGGAATATTGAATAGGGTTGTTTCTCTTTCCATTCGAAGTCGGGGCAAAAAGGGTATAAATCTGCAGGTTTGGATTTTATATAGAATACCGTAGAACGTTATTTAGCCATCTCGAATATTCGCGTAATTTCTTTTGGAACAAATAACGAAAGAGTTGTTATTAAAATAAATACTTCAAACAGCAGAATTTTTACGTTCTTTTAATTTCCTTTCTTTTTTCAACGGATAATTATTATTACTTTGGTAACGTTGTTTGGATATGTTGAATTTTTATACTTTTTCGTCGTTTAGATTGGATAATATAAGAGTTAGCATAATAATTATTATCGTGTCGTGGTTAATAATATCGAAGATAGTTTATCAGGAAACTTTACCTCGAGTTTCTGTCTAGATCCTAAACGTCAGCATGCTCTGATTACGTAGCATCAGCAGCACTAGTAGTCCAGGCCACATAACCTAAATGTTATTAATGATTCTACCTATGCAAAATTCAGAATCCTAGTAGGATTATTATGCAGCTGGTGCGCCATTGATCAATTTAATTCTCCTATTCGCGTGTTGCAGTATTTCCTAGCATTACAATTTTTTACTTGTCAGTTGCAACGCGTAAATCGTACAATTTTACAGAAATTGTCGTACAATTTAGCTTAGATTTTTGTTTTCACAACGAAATAAAATTCTGATTACAGCGCACTTTTATTCCAATTTTTATTTCTACCATTAATTCCTAGTTTCCGCGTCAAAGCGAGGAATTTTATCGGTTTACAATATTTTTTTCTATAGCTAAATAAAATATCGGTTATATCGTGTTTTTATTCGCGCGAAGAGTAATTTTTAATTCACGCGATATGGCTGTGCGAGATTCGGAAAAGAATTGTAACCAAGTTAGAGGCTCTTTTCGAGCCTCTATGAATTTCTGTGGTCAATTTCCAGTTAACATCGAGCAAAAGACAATCTCGGTAAATGTGCAAATTGGTAATTCAGCAGAAGGATTATGGTTGCACGGAAACCGCGAAGACCCATTAGGATTACGCTTATGGTTACGTTTACATCTTCCGTCCATCTGGACAGATACTCTGGTCCTATTGTTTGACCCTTGCAGAGAGGTTTGTACATAGATTAGGGTGTCTCTGCAATTGTGGAATATTACTCTGGCTGCATTGTTTCCACCGTAGCGTCTATTATATTGTTAGTCCCGCATTCACCGAATCACAGGGAAAAGTTACAATTCTAAATTATATAACACCGATGATTATAATCGACACAATCACGCGTATTAACCCTTCGCACTGGAAGAGTTTTTCCCTGTGAAAAATCATAGTCCTTTTCCGCGGTAACTCACCATCTACCCAGCCAGTAAATTTCAATTCCGTCAAACCATCGTGGAAACTTTTATATTTAAACTTCCCCGTCATTACCCGCCGTGTCCCGAGCCGCGTTCTGCCTCTCCTCTCCTCTCCTCTCTCACCACGTGCGCGTCACAGCGATTTGCCATAGAGTGGCGAGATTTTTGCGGAAGCTACTCCTTGGTCCGGAGTTTCCGGCAAGTTTCGCGGCAACCAGGCGGAAACGTAAATGATTTAGGAACTCGAAGAACCAACTTGGCTCGACGGTTCGCTGCAATGACGTATGCAGATTCCATCTAGAACACCGATGAGCAACCTTTGTTCCCAGCCGTGGCAGAATTGGAAATCTTACGAAATAAGATTCCGTGCCGGCCATGCAACCAATACCGCGTCAAATATTTATTAAAATATATTAACGGAATAATTTAACGCATAGAGTGGTGTTCGTTGTTAAATTTTCGGAAAATTGCAATTAAATGGAGAACTTTATACGAAGAGTGGTGTTTATTTTCGCTGAAATTTGCGATTGCCGTAAATAATCGGGGATGCGATTAAGGCTACGTTTGGGTTACAAACAACGCGTCAAATATTTATTGAAATATATTAGTAGAACAATTTAACGCGTAGAGTGGTTTTCGTTGTTAAATTTCCGGAAAATTGCAATTAAATGGAGAATTTTACAGGAAAAGCGTTGTTTATTTTCACAGAAATTTGCGACTGCTGTAAATAATTATTAGGGTGAGAGATTAGGGTGAGAGATCGTGAAGTGACTTGTTGGGTGGTTTCCGGAGTAGGGTCGCGGGTTACTCATCGGTGATCCAAAGGAACCACGTGTGCTGGAGACGTGACGTAAAGGCTTATTATGTATTAGACAAGCGGTTGAAACGCATTGTGCTCGCCAAGTCGATAGGTATCTTTCGGATAATCGCGTCGATGACAAACGGGGCGGTGCTCGTTGCAAAATTGCGACGAAGCGTTAAGCCTGTAAAAATAGATCGCCAATTGCGTTACCGTTCGTTTCTACGTGGACCATGCCGTTAATGTATAATTCATCGGATAATTCATCCTCGATGACAGTTCTGTGAATGTGCGGTACTAATCGTGTGGAAAGTTCAAGGTGTCTTAGTGAATACCACCGTTGTGTTTCCAATTGAAAGGAAAGATTATCCTGTCTTCTCCTCTTTTTTTTTTTTGAGAATTGTTTTTGGCGGTGCTGGAATTATCAGATTAGTCAGAGAGACCTTTTGTTGCGTGGTGAAATTAATGTAGAATCTCGTTGAGACAGAAATGTCTATTTCTAACGCTAATTCAGGTTTTAATCTTCTTTCTGTCAACTTCGAACACGCGATTAACGTAATATCGGATCGGTATAGAGTAAATAAAATAGAAATCTACAGAATAGAGATGTACATGGCTATGCTACTTACCAATTATCCAACGTTACAGAGTGTTAATTTATCTAATAATCTAGCAGATTAAATCTTCGTGACAGCTGACGCAGATCCATTACAGCTGTGACAGCAGATCCATTTGATCTCCATGACAGTTCGACGCTACGTATTAATCACGTAAAGCACTCCATCGATACTACCAAAAATTCCAATTACTATTTATTACTCTATTCGCTTTAGTACCTCTTCGTTAATATTCGATAACGCACCGCTAAATCTTCGTGTTTTCCTAATTAGAAGTATCGTAATTCGCGTACGCGATTAATTAACGAGTATGACGCTTTCTTGAACTCATTTGACAAGGTGTGAGATTTTTCGAAAGGTTAACGTCATCGACGAAAGCTTTCTCTCGGTTTTTTCCGGATGAAAACAATTGGTTCGCTAAGAAATCGGCGATAGATTAATCGAGGACTAAGAGGTCCGGCCAGAGAGCTAATAATTCGCGAGAAATCACTTCTTTTCAGATTGGACTCGATCCAATGGCAAATATGTGAACCGATTAAGGAGCAGCCAGTTAGGGAATTACGCGTGGCGTTACGGTTTCCATGGGAATGCAAGCTTGCTGTTCCCAAGGGGATTAATTACGCTTGGTCCAAAGACTAGGACTCGGCGCTACCCTCTAGTCGCAGGCTTTTATGGCTGGCGATGCTGCCCTCGACCAACACTTTGACCAACGCTTCTCCTCCCAATCCCATCCGGTGTATTTTTGACCCGAACTTGCCGCTTCGTCTTGGCCAGTCGTGAGAAATCGACACGCGTCTTCTCTGCAAGGAAACCAGGGAATAGTTGCGCGATTCGTACGATGATTCACCACGAGGTAGCTATCGGCTATGGATCGCTCATAATTCTGATTTTAAAATCGGGGACGTTGTTGCGACGAGTGATGCATCGAGATGCATCGTTCAGATTCATTATTCTTTGGTTAAGTACACAGGTATGACAATCCTTGCGAATGCGGTCTGTCAGGAGGCTATTTTTATCCAAACGCAGTTTTAAACGAACAGATCATTTAGCGTAGCGGCACATGCGTTTATCAACGAACAATTGTTTCGTTTGTTTCGATGTTGCCTTTAACCCTTGTCGTACCGTTTAACTCGGAAGAATAATTCGAAAAGGAGCCCGAAGCTGCGGTGACGGAGCGTCGAAACTTGAAACACGATGTAAACAAGATTGTTCGCGTACCTAATACATTCCAAAAGTTTTTGTCGAACACGGCAAAAAATAAATCTAACAATCCGTGATTCGCGCCTAACCGATTACGAGTCGGACAAAATTCTCGTCAAAGTATGGCAAGGGGTTAATACTACTTAAATAAGTTTCATTTTTTTCCACGGCGTACAAATGCGAGAAAGAAAAATTCTCAAACCGAAATCTCGGTTGCTAGATAAAAGAAAAAGATTAAATTCTTTAAATTTTCCTCGTCTATTTCCAAAACGTAGTTTCCACGTGGTATTTCCACGAGCGTCTATTCGTCCTCTAACCTTGGCAGTTAGAATCGGACGACAGCACGCTTCGTTAATCAATGAATCCATTGTACGTCGAATGACGTGCGTGAAATCGCGAAATGGAAAAAGTAGAAAAAGTGTAGAAAAATTGAGGAGAAAGGAATTCTGTAGTCGCGTTGGCAATTATAGTACAGTCGCTGGCAGTATCTTATCTGCACGTGAGCGGCAATTACCGCGAAACTGTTAAAAATGATCGCTAATTTTCTCAGCGGCTCCGCGCGATTTACGCTCGCGGTTCCCCACGTTCCGGAACAGCTTGCTTTAACGAGTTCTTAGTTTTATCGTGAAAAAGCATTTTCACCAGATAAACGAGTCGTGATCCCTTTCCTCTCCTCTTCTTCTTTTCCTTTCTTTTCTCCTTCGAGATGGTAGCTCGTGCACGATAACCGGCCCTCTCTTTTATCTGTCACAGCTAGATTGAATGTCCGGTCGCGTGTTTATGCAACGTAAGACTAACGCGGAGAAAAAGTTGCACGTTGTCAGTCCGGTTTTTCCCAGCCGTCCCTTTTTTTATTTAGACGGATGGTTCATTGGAAAGGCGAGATATTTGTCTCGCCTAGATTCTATAACATTCTTCTTACTTCTACCTTACGAGGAAAATGATCACGGGTCACTCGCGTGAAATATTCCACTTTGAGAAGAATTTTCTCGCGGTGAACAACGCGATTCGAAGCTTTTCTTATATCTTTCTACCCTCGCTAACGCTTTCAACGATGAAACGAAAAAAGTAAAGCACGTGTTTGGGTTAGGTTATCGAGTTACTCCGAGTATAGTTACTCTTGATATATTTATCGTTTCGTGTTCGTTATTTGGGTTACGGTATTAAAACAAATGGCGACTGACAATCGTCACTCGAGTGCAAAGGGTTAAAATTCACGCTTAGTTCGAGTACTTTTGCTTCGGCTAACACAGCCAACAACGGAGTTCGCTATAACTTATATCCAAGGTGACGATGTTCTCTGTCGTGGTTTTTTTCACGAGCATACACTCAAGAGCGATTATCTCGATTAGGATGGAAACCGTAGAGGGGTGTATCACGGCTCCGTAATGAGGCATGAAAACGATCCTGCAGCGTGGGCGCGTATCAAATATCCCGTTAATGGCGACCCAGACAGGAAGAAGAAGAATCGACAACGCGTAATACCTGTGATTTACCATCGGCAGAACGTCTCGAGTTCGTCGACCGCGCGTGCCATCCGTCTGATACCGGGAAAATGAAAAATCTCTCGAAACCAAAGGGGTACCTTGTCTCTGGAAACATTTCAAACTATCTCTCGACGACCTCCAACTCCTCGAACCCAGGTCCTGTACGAGTCTCGTAAGTTGACAACCAAGCAAGGAAAGTTTGATCGATCGTACTTCGATAGCTCTATCCTGTCTAACGGGATCCCAGAGTTATGCGAATTTTCGTCATTCATAGGGGATGCAACGTGTATAGATAGGGTTGTACCGTAGTATGTCACGAAAAGAAGCAGTATGCTTCTTCTTTATTCTTTGATCAATAGCGACCGCTGTTTATAATCGATATTCGTCTGATACAGAGTTAGATTTCCTTGTTGTCTCGAAATATGACATCTCGAAATGCAGTTGTAGTTCATGGTGTAACGAAAGAAGCAGAGAGGAGTTGTTTAGACCGAGTATGGCAGAGCGATGACACACTGGCGTAGATAGAGGAGCAGTATCGACTGTTTAATATAAAAGGAAAAGAACGTGGATGTAACTTATCCCACTACTGTGTCGGAAGGTTGAATTTCAAGAGCCTCAAAGGCGGAAGACCGGACAGAATATCCTCCTTGGCCCTGTTCTGTCTAGAAGAGCAAATTCCTAAGCTCGGTATACTAAAGTTACAGACCTCAGTTCTCAGAGATAATTAATTTCCGTTACCCGAAACAAGCGGAACGTGACAAAGGTAAATTAGGAAGGAAAGAATTAGCTGTTAGCTCTATCAAGCGTTAATAAAAAGGATAAGCGTGCATTATCGAAAAACAACACCCAAGGCGCATTATGATCCGTAGTTGGAGATTTCCGTGTGGCAGAGAGTATAGACCGGTTGTCAATTACAAATGGAAAGTATAGAAAGGTAGGGAAGGAAGGTAATTTCCACGGAGAGGATCTCTCCCTTTTCCAGCTGTCCATTAGACAAGCAGAAGGGGTCCTTTTTTCCCTGCTTCTTCGCTTATTTCCCCTGGAGGACCGTGGCGCAGAGTCAGGCCGGTGGCGTAATTAAAATCGGATTTATTGTAATTAGAATTGGAGCAGATGGCTGCTGGCCGACGTCCTTCCACTCTCGGCTCGGCGCTCGCTTCGTCAGGCTGAAGAGTAATCGCGAAAAGAGAAAAGGAGGAAACAGCTGTTGGAGAAGAAGGTCGAGTAGCGATGTCGATAGTCTCGATTCGTTTACGCTGGTGTCAAGGACGAGAGTCTTTGTGTTTCTCGCCGATAGCCCGGATCCGAGGTGTCTTCTCCGGTGCTCGACGCGTTCCAACGATGCTCCAAATTTCTCTTGCTATTTCCTCGCATTTCTGCTACAAATATCCTCGCAATCAGGGCGACTGTTGCCTAAAAAAAGCACGAATTTCGCGCTTTCTTTCCTCCCAAAGACACATTTGCTTTAAAAAGCTGGTACACAGCGTCGCGTTTAACAGCGCATAAACGAACGCGTTAATCGTCAAGATTCTATCGCGCTTGGAAAAAGGAAAAATGTATTTACGTATTCGTACATCCACTTACTTTCACAGAGCACTTCTCGCGTTTACGCGATCCTTTTGAATTTACAGTCTAATTAAACGTTGGCACATCGGATCCAGCCGCCTCGTGAATTTTATCGGTACTTGCCCGCAAGGTAGAGCTCGCGATGATGCAATTTCCCTGAATATTGGCCGCCATACACGGCAAGTTAGCCGTAAATTTCATTCTCGTAATTATCCCTCGCATATTTAGGAAAATATTGGCGCTTCGTAAACGTTGCTAATGTATGGCAGTGGAAAAATGCGCTCGACGAGGAAGACACGTTCCCGGCCACTTTAAATCCCCCTCGAGCTGCGAAAGGTTTATTGACAGTTTTCATCAACAGGTAGATTCGTTTCCTTTCAAAATCTGACGCGATAAAAGGCGACACGGCACTTGGGAAATTTTCATATGATATTCGATATGAAAATTTTGTAATTTCGCTTTAACTTCTTGGTCAATATCCCTATAATACCGTTATATTTGCGTTCTATAATTTTCTCGGTGATTTATCATAAGATTCTCAGAATTTGAGATAATTTGGTCACTGTAAAAACGTTCGACCTTTATTTTTTACCTCTTTTTAAATAAATTCTTAATTTACAATGCCCCAGGTCGTCAATTCTTATCAAACTATTCTCCGCTAATAACTGATCAAAATGATGTCAAAATTTCACGAAATCAGAATTAATTCGTGTCGATTAAGAATATCGCACCTTAGATTTTCTTTCAAAATGATTTTCTACTTGGTTATCGTGAGAAAATCTTCAGTTTGCTCTTTAATGCTTGAACTCCGAGTTCTTTTATACGTTATTACGTATACAGGAGCTTGGCGCAGTATAAAAATAGTATAAAAATATCGATCACTTTGAAAGAATATTAAGTAGTCGCGAGTCGGTGGAGATTCTCTCACCAGCCGGTGAAAACTCGATTGACTTTTAAATTTCCCTACAGTTTTACGAGTGATGTCCGATGCTCATCGTTCTTGGCGTTTATGATACGTCGCTCGTTATCGAGTGAGACGGGACTTCCAGCATTCCGAGTTCTAATTAAAATTCGAAGTTCTAAGGAAAGGAACGGACTCGCGGCATTCCTCAACTCGGATTTCAACCCAGAACTTTTCCTTATCGGACCTTTAGTCTACCAATTAAGCTATCTAGGCCGTCGACGAATTTCTTCCTTCCTTCTCACTTCCTGTGTCTCCTATTTCCAATCGTGGTCATGAGCGCAGTTTCCGATAAATAACGAAATTAATCTTTGCGAAAAATTCTTTGAGATTAATCCAAGTTTGCGGGTGCTCTAGGTATTTCTTACTTTGATAAAATTTGCATAGGAATATCTGTATTTTAATATAATCTGTAACTGGTGCGAATACGTAAAATTCGATTTCCGTCTTTCTAACATGCACCTTTTCTTCTTATGTCCACAGATACGTAGCCCTTGGAACAGTGCAACTTTGTCCGAAGAGTCCTCTCGTACAGCGAAAAATGAAGCAGACTTTAGGTGAGTCATAAAAGACAGTATCTTTATATTTACAACCATATTTTTCTTTTTATATTTGATAGATTTTTATTTGTATATTTTTTTTGTACATTTAATCGACCAATATCAGTCAGGATAGCAGGAATAAATTTCGGTGAGAGACTAGACGCGAAGATTGTAAAATTGCAAAGATTGGCCAAGTTTCGAAGGTAGACTTCCACCATGTAATCTCGAGGCAACAAAGTTTACACCTCGCTAAACAGTGCAACGAAGTTGCAGACAATTCCTCCATGAGAAAACGCGTCTTTCGATCGTTCGTAAATCCAAACTTGTACCTTTTAAATGTTGCAACACCTCGTGGAAATTTCTCACGAGGAAAGTCGAAGATGGTTGGTTGGAAATCTACTATTTTACGAAATAAAACGTAGAAATTTATTTTATCCATAGAAAGCAAAGCATCGATCGAGTGTTTATCGAATAAAATTCTAAAAAAAGAAATTGTCAAAGTGGAATGAATCGGTTGGCGTTGCGAACGAGTGGAGCAAGTTTGGGGAAGATATCGAATGGCGCGAGTGATTTATACCCATCGCTATTAACGACCCCGAAGAAGCTCATACGGGGAATAAAGTATGACGCTAAGCACGCGGCAAAGGCTGTCTATGCGGATTAATTTCCACAACTTTCGGTAGACAGACACGCCTTTGACGGGGAGTTTAAGCAAGGAGTTTCGCATATTCGCGGAATACCACCGCGATTCGCCCTCGAGCGGTTCCAGGATCAATTCCTCGATCAATTCCTCGCGCCTGATTTTTCCCTCTCGCGCGAGTTCCACGGGAGCAACTTGCTCCTGCAATTTCTTTCCTAATTACTCCCCTGGAGCGAGAACGGCTCTCTAAGAAAGATCCTCCACCCTCGTTTGATCGTTTCGAACCGTCGAGATAATTTATTTGTCCCAACCCTCTTGCGAATTTGTTTCGCGAATTCCATTCGACCTAACGAGCCTTTGTTGCCTGCTGGGACCTCTCGTCCTTTTCGTCCTTTTCGTCCTTTAGGTCGCACACCTTCTCAGCAAGCCTGTACTCTTTGAAATTTCTCTCCTTCCAGGTCCCGGTGCTAGAGAAAGTGTGCGGAGGAAATTAGAAGAAATGCCAGAGGAAAGTTAGAGATACTTTTCAATCTTTTTCCTTCTCCTTTAACTTTTTCTTCTCTCGCCAATTTTCTCTCCTTTTCAGCACGGTTGTTCCAATTTTTCCACTTCGACGTTCGCTCTTTAGAACATTAGAAATATTCTTATTTTAACCATCGACCAATACAACTTCGTGTAATTTAGGCTTGGCAGCGAATGGGTTAACTAAAGATCAAGGAATTACTCGAGTAAAAAATAAAAAAAACACGATTAAACGAGTCGCGTTTAATCTCTGATGTCATTATTTATGAAACTGTAGCAAGTCATCTAATCCATATGCAATCGATTGTTCCTGTTCGCTGACTTCATCCCGAGAGAATACGACTAGCGTATTTAGATCAGCAGGCAGTTTGTAAAACCGATCGAAAGATATCAGACGTTTGGTCCATGTGGTAGATTTAGGGGTGACGAGACAAACGTGCCATTGAAACGCGATACAGTATCGCAAAGAAGCAAACGAGTGGCAGAATAATTATCTCTCGCAGCAGAATCGCGAAGATAATTCGTCGGTTTAAATGCTTCCTCGAATTATTGATCTGACGTAGACACGGTGCGATATTTACTATCAGGGTATGAGCAGTTAGCCAGAGTCTCCGCGCAATCGTGTTGTTCAACGAAAATGTGTCACATCGCACAGCGCTTTCCATTCACCAACGGCTTTTCCACACACGATCACACTCAATCTGCCCTGTTCTAGCCGGCATTTGTTTTTCAATGCAAGGATATCAAGCCACCACACTCGCGACAGTCTCTCCCTGCCTCTCTCCTCCCGATTCTCTCGCTCTCGTGCCTACCGACGCCTACCGACGCGTACGTCGCCGCACTGTCACGCGCGTTACAACTTCCTGCGCTGCTTTTAATATTCTCCGTATCACTTTTCCAATATCAGACGTATCTCCTCGACTCTCATCTACCCCGACGATCGTCTCTCCCGAGATCTTCCTCCGAACTTCCATCGTTCGCCGGTGTCTCGTCTTCGAAATCACGCAACGGTCGAATTCAACCCTTTCTGCTCGCACTTCTTCGAATAAGTCCACCTCGGTCGTCGGTGGTTTGATAAATTTACGTTTAATCCTCTTTGCACTCGAGTGACGAGCCTCGATCGTCGTTCAATCGGATTCTAAACATCGACGTTGATCGATGTATCGGATTTAAAATTTCTCAACGATGCGTGGAATTATTTATTCGCGTAAGTACGGTTCGTAATGGAGTTACGCGCGTTATTAGTCACAAAAACAAAGTTCCAAGAATTTTTTTACGTTCTACGTATTTCTTTATATAGTTTCATCGTGTTTCTTTTTATCGCATCGACTTTTAAATATCTTCTCTTAACAGCGCGTTAATGACATCGACGTATCTAAATACGAAAAACATTTCGACACTATCGACACCTATTGCAATTTTATTCACAGTTGCACCTGTGATATTCTCACCTGTGTCAGATTACCTTGATCCACGGGTCATTGCATTGCAGCGAGTATAATAAAACGTCGATTACGTTGTGCAACGCGAATTTTGATTTGCAATGTCCACACGGTATCTTTTATAGAACTCGACTGGAATTCGTAAACGAAATTTTTCTGCAACCCTCGGTTTTCGAAAAATCCGAGATTTTTTTCTAAATATGCGCGATTTTAGGCTAGAATGAAGGATTTCGCGAGAACTATCGGTCTGGTTGTCACCGCGTTATCGGGAATAGGCATTAATCAGGCGGATCGGAGTGGTCGTGGAAGGTTGAACTTGGCTGGAACTCTGGCCACAGTGGTTGGACGTTACTCGATGTTACTCGGACGTTCCTCGGAGGGTGTAACAATTTCGAAAGAGGAGTTAACGCGGAAGTTGCGGGAAGGAAGGGAATTATCCGGTAGGGCCGGAGTGGTATCTCACGATCAGACGGTCGGTGTGCGCTGGGAAATTCTATTTTCTTCTTCTTCTTTCCGCGAGATCTCGCGAATCGCTGGAGAGAGGAGAGCCATCGCGGAGAGACGGAATCGATAACGATACTCTCGCGCGGGGAATACGCGTGTATTCTGGAAGACAAATTGACACGGTGCCGTGGACCGGGTATTATCGATAGAAAAACTGGTTAATACGAAGGGGTAACGAGACTGCGTGTCGATGAATCGATATCGCTTACTCACGCGCGACTGTGTTAATTAACCTCGTGGAGGGCTGGCCGTGTAATTAGAACGCTCGTCGAGTTTATGCATATTCCCGTAGTTCTCCTTTGTTGCCTTCTTTTTTTCCTTTTTTCGTTTTTTATTTTTATGCACGGCAGTACAATTTTCGATAACTGGGAAAGGTAGTTTTAATTGGAAAAATTTGTTTGGCCGATGGTTCTTTGGACTCGACTGTTACTCGCGCGAGTAAATCGGACGATAATGCACGATTATAAAACGCTGCTGTTATTATTGATTATAAAATAGACATACGGACTTGGTAATTTGAGACTTTGGTCTATGAACGAATTTTAATTCGGTTCTTTATCTTTTTTCTCCTGTATAAAAGTCTCAGACGAGCCTTTCGAGTAACCGATCCTGAGCTATTAGAATAACAAACCGATAAATGCATCCATTCGAACGAAATTACTCATTCTAGATTCCACTCTAGGATGTAAATTCACCCAGGATCAGGATTACTCGTTCGACAACCAAGGTCTTCGGTTACCCTCTCCCCTTCGAGCTTCTTTCGTTCAATTAATCATTCCGTTGTCATTCGATTGTCTAAGACAAAGGTAGCCTTGAAACCGTTCGATTATACCTCTGTTCGCGTTCCGATGCGTTTTCCAGAAAAATCCACCATCTTTCGTTCGTTACTTTACCTTCCAAGCTCTCCGAAACTAACAGATAGACGTAACCAGGGGAACTTTATTCGCTTAATACGTTTCGCATTTGATACGGCGGTTTTATCGACGAGAGATTGGACCTCGACGAGAGATACTTGGCAGACAGGTGTGGTATCCGAGTCTTTGATCCTCTCAAGTATCGCGTTTTACCGCGATGTTCCATTTATGGTTAAATATTTACTTTCAAACGCACCGCGGAAATATAGGTGCAAGCACGCGAGAGTCGAAGGGAAATTTAATTCAGAAGCTCGATTCTCTCAGGCTCTTTCGCGTGTGGCAGTGAAATTTTCGATGACAGCAGAAGGTAGGTTTAATTGGGGAAATTTGCTCGATTCGCGTCCGGAGTTGTGATTGGTCGTTTTATGCTCGGTGCTTCACAATGATATTCCATTATAGCGAACATCTACTTTGACTTTGCCGGTCCGCCGTGTGGAATTTCGTTCAGCACTTGGGTCAACCAGCGTCTCCTATTTAAATTTCTACCTCGACCGGGTGCAGCGGGTGCTCAGAGGGTGCTGCGAGGATGCAGAGAGGGTGCAGAGAGGGTGCTGTCGGGTGCAGACTTGCCGAAAAACAGACATAAAAGCTAACTAAATTAGGGAGACTGAAAAGCTCCGCGATAGCTCATGAATAAATTTACTATTCTATTAAGAGACGATACTTCCGCTCATTTCGTAATTTCTTTCATCCAGCTTGCAACGTACGCGCGTGTTCCGAGAGTATTGAATATTTATTTCTCTTCGCCCGTTCAACGTCTATTTCTCTTACTCGCGTTTCATACGTTTCGTTACGATACCGTAAACACGTCGCAAACCTTGGACTGCTAATCCGTAGAACTTGTCTTCCTAAGAAACGTGACATCACAACATGACCCTTCTTTACATTCGTTCGTGTGTACATTAGTCCTGCTCCAGTGATATACCATCGGAACAGTTGAATATTCGTAATCATGATCGTTTCACAGAACTGTTACACGAGGACGTCGTATTATATCTTACAAAATGGTATAGAATTTGAAATAAGAGCCGTACCGATACTTGGAAGCGACCTGTAGAACCTACATTCCGAACAAGATTATCTTAATTGAGAATTAAAATATCTACTGCATACGAATCAGCGTTTAGAACATGCTGACATTTTTTCTTGGGATCGAAGTTGATACAAATATAATATTCATAACGAAGCTGTAGCAATTACGGATATTTATAGTAATATTAGTTATACATGGTATTCAATGAAGCAATAGTTCATAGTGGCTACGAAGTAATATTTAAAAAAGTCGAATTTCGGTATTTAAATTAAATATAAAAATTTTTTTAATTTGAAGTAACAGTCCTGACGAAATTTAAAAAACAAGACACACGCTGGTTTTCGACTGGTTTTTAATTAGAATCTACATCACAGCATAAAGAATATACGAAAACACGTAATTCGTTACTTTGTTCCATAATTTCGGGGAATTTCTAATATTTTTAATTGCACAGTTTCGCGCGAGGAAATGTTACAGCGCGTTTCCAACTTATTTTTTCATCGGTAGACTGGCCTCTGCCAGAATTTGCTCCACCAGCTCTCTAGCCCTCTGTACATTAATTAAAACCGGCGTTGCAATTTCAATTTATTCCTCGTTCAACCTAGAATCCCCGTTAAACCAAAACATCGTCTGTTACCGATATTAAAATTTCCGTTAACGTCGCTCTTACATTCTCGCTCGAACAAATCACGCCAATTCGTGAAATACGCAATTAGCAAAAGAGGAGGGAAGAAATTTGGAAAAGGCACGCCGCGCAGAGATGAAAATTCGGAGAAAAGTAAAAGGATCTGGTTGGATGTTGAACGGGCGTTTAGGCAAGGAGCGTTGCGCCAAGAAAAGTTTTAAAAGCAGGTTTAATTCGATTGACTGGTATCGCTGGCCGTGGAGCGAATGTACATTGAAAACAGCCACAGTGAAACTAATGAAATTGATTTGCACCGCTCTTGAGAATCGACTTGGCAAGGAGTTCAAGCTTCTTCTCGATAGACACTGTCACTGCTCCTCCCTTTTAGTCTTGTTTATTGTATGAAGCCGGAAACAACGGCACTTAGAGGTGACTGGAAAATTAAACGAAGGAAGAAAGTGCTATCCTTTTAGTTGTAAAAGCGAATCCAAGTATTTAAAACGATCTCACGTTGTTAAAATAATTTACCTCTAGGGTCGGTTCATTTTTATTTCCTCTATCGCGCTTAGCTGATAGCCGCGGTTTTAATTTATCTTTGAATTTCCAGCCAGTTTTACGCGGAATTTACGATTGGTTAATGCGTTTCAAAATGTACCATGTGCTGGAAGTTAGTTAAATTTCGGTGTTCCAAATGGAGTTCGTAATATGTTTAATATATGGCCATCGAATTTATGTAACGTATGAAAATTTTTAGTCCTAATCTACGCGGACTTTAGACACTTTGCCTGTTTTACGATAAAACGTACCTGAGTCACGCGAAAATGTGATTCTTTTTTAATTTTATCGCAAGAGGGATATTCGGTAATTACAATAACGGGATAATCGTTATTTAATTATTTTATGCGAACCAGGGAAATAGATAACGAATAAATTGCTCGTTCTATTAAAGTAAAATTAGATTACTCGCGTGTAAAACTGTCAAATAATTAGGTCGAGTGTAATTAATACGTGTATCTTTTTTCGAATAGTAACCAGATAAAGAATTATCCGTACAACGCCCAATTTCACTGTTTCGTATTATCATTCCTTTTTATCTCCTTTCATTTCTGCCATTGCACACACTATTCTCATTCAGCTTATTTTCGTCACACATTTTATTATATTATTCGGTGTAATTAAACTGCGGCTTATTAAACTCGTACCTTTCCATTGATATTACTTTTATGGAGTAATTATAACGTTCGCATTACAACCATTAATATACTTCGTTAAAATACACCAGTTATGTGAATATTATTAACAACGTCATGGCAAATGTATTTATTCTCATAAAATAACCAACCTATCTATCGACTTTAGAAACCGAATATCCTTTTTTTAATTTTACTTTGAGATATTATAAACTCAATTATAATTATCGTATTGTTTCTATTTGTTCTGTTTTTAAATTCTCCAAAAGTGAAACCTGAAATCGACGTTTTATGTCGTATCCGTTTTGTTTATTTATTTAAAAAATTCACCCCACCGAGCTTCCCTAGTAAAAGTTTCGCGACGGAAGTTCATCTACATTTTAAAATACCGATGTTGAACGAGTCGCGTTGAGATATTCTTTCAGAATTTTTTGCAGTGAGCCTCATTTCGCTTTAATAATTTTCGTTAAAATGTACAAGCTTGATGTTCGATAAATTATCCGTGGAATTTGCGTTTGAGGGTGACTATTCTTAGGTGAATAAGGTACCGGTGTCTATAATACCAAGGCAATAGAAATAAAGCTTTTCCTTTATTCGGTGTAACGAAAATTCACAAACGTAACGATTTAATCCATACATAACCAAACACCGTCTAAACGTTTAAAAAATAAGGAAATTATATTCTTTCCATATATTTTTAGGAGAACGCGTACTCCGAGCAAACAGAAAAAACGAAAGATATTTTTCTACTAAGGACACGAGCAATTCGCTTCATCTCCAGGTAACGAAGTACCGCCCGAAGACTCGAAAAATAAGAAAATTATATTTTAACCCCCAATTATTTTTCTTCCCATCGTTCTCTTCGTACCTTTTTGGTAGAACGGTACTCCAGGCAAACAGAGAAATACAAAAATATTTTCTTATACATAAAAGATAAGAAATTCGCTTGAACTTTCAACCCTACGTAAGGAAGTACCGTCTAAGGCTCGAAAAATAAGAACAGTGTATTCTAATTGTCAATTACTTTTCTTTCCTTGGTTCTGTTCGAAGTATCTAGTAAAACGCGTGCTCGAGGGAGAAGAGAAGGGAATAGAAAAATGAAATAAGAGCGGAATAGCGTTAGATTTTGCGTATCGAATGGAAGAGGTGAAAAAGGTAGGGACATAGCCGGTTCTCCGAATTGCCAAGGATGCGCGACGTTGGCGAAAAGTTTGCGGTCGAATGGAGCTCGTACGGTAGGCAAAAAACCGGCATTTCTTTCTCCGTTGGACACGTTGATAGCCGGAAACCCGTATATTTCCTCGCGGTGCGCGTTCTACTAGGTAACAACGTCTACTTTTATCGTAACAAGTACGAAGTACGCGTTGGCAGTTGCGAAAAGAAGAGAAAAAAAGGGAAAGAGAAAAATAGAAGGGAAAGGAAGGGTAGAAGAAAGGTAGAAGAGAAAGGGGAAGAAAGGGGGGAAAAAAGGAAAACAGGGCAGGGCTTAATTAAATTCCGCGAATGGTTTTCGTGCCACGGGCTTTCGGGTCGATGCGTCAGGTGACTTTGCAACCAAAGCCTCCGGCGGGCGTGGAAATTTGCTGAAAACCCTCGTAACACTTGGCGAACAACTAAATTCGCATAAACGTGTCCGGGACCGGGGAGGATTTCATTACGAGCCACCCCGAAACGCGAGGTCGCGAGAAAAATATTAACCCACCGCTTCGTAACAGATGTCGCCTATATTTCTGGCTACTGCTTTAGTCGGCACACGACTCTTCGAATTATCCGCATCACCGGATTAGACACGGACAACGATGTCGAACCATCGAGTATTTTCCTCGGACGCGATACGTTCTATTTCCTTCGATGCTGTTTTATAAACGCGGCGTTTCGGTATGGTCTGTAGTGGAACGGTGATCGCGAGGCTAATCCGAATGGACGCGGTTGGAAATAATTGACAGACGGCCGAGCGGCGTGGCATTCAGTCGCGGGCCAAGCCGATGCAATGTCAACTGCAATTGCAAGCGTAGACCGACCTTGCACCTTAAAGGCTCCGGCACTTGCCGCGTGTCAACCAGTCACCGTCCTTCTTTCCCATTCTTCACCTCCCGTACCCTTGAACCGAAGCCTCTTTCGTTAAACTCCAATTGCCAACGTCTATTTTTATTTTCCATCTCCTCGCTGCTCGCGTCCTTAACCCTTCAAGCGAGCGTTCATCATACCGCCATTGGTCGAATACCAGGTGCATCGAGCATCGAAACGAGAAGATATTACAACCAGGGATTAGAAGAATGTACAATTTTAAAGGAAACTTTAGAAATTAGAGAAACACGGAAGCTAATTTAGAATTTAGAAATTAAAACAATTCGAGAAACACACGCGAGTATTCGGTTGGCCTGTTTATTAGAAGAGAAATCGTCGTGAAATTTGATACCACTGAAATCGTATAATTTCAATCTTCTTAACCATAATTCGCACCGTGACTAAAGTAATAGTACGAAGCGAAATAGCTATCAGGAATGTTTCATAGAAATTGCTTTATAGGTACATCGACACCCGATTTTATTTTCATTCGCTGGAAATAGCATTGGTTTAGAGCCGGAGGATTAGCCATTAAACCAAAGTTGGCAGTTTTTCAGCGTTCACTGCTGGGAGTGAGAAGTTGATAGATCGTTTTTAATCATCGGCGTATTAGCCGCTTAGACTCGTTAGTTGTTTAACGCGATATAATAGACGTCTTAATTACGGTGTTCCCGTGGTGATTTCCAAGGATGTCATTGGAGATAGGATTTGCGTTTTATCGCTTATTACCGCGATACGTTTAACTGCAATTACGAGCTGCCATGTCCCGAGGAATCTACTCTCACCGGTGCCTCTTCTCGTTAGACGTTTCTAACTACTATACTTAGCCGGTCCCTCGAGGTTACGCCTTATTATCCAACGGAAAATTTTAGTATCTTACCGTTTCGTTAGAAACGAAACGACCGTGTGTTCGATCGCGATAAGATTTTTCGACGAAGCGCTGTCAACTTACAACAGCTTCTATTCACCGATTAATATTAAATATTTAAATGGACTCTAAGGGTATTACACGATAACATAGCGATGCAAGGAAGCCGAATTATTTACAACCGTAGCGAGGATCTGAAAAATTCAAACGATAGTTGTTTTAAAAAATTTTCCGAGCGTCTGTTAAACTCTCAACGAACCAATCAATGTTCTCGATCCATCTGATCCAATGTATACGACGATACCAGGAATTCATTCTTGTTACCAGCAATTCTCAAAATGCATTTAAATAACGCACAGTCTATTATGCGATTGCATTCAACGAAGCATAACTTTTGTTTTTCCTCGGTTATGTCAACAGTCCTTGTCCATACTGGCCCACAAGCCCCATTAATCATAGTTAGTTATCGTCCCATTGAAACATTCCTAAGGAATCCAATGCCAGAGTCAATTTTCATTTATTTCCGCCTAGCAATCTCCTACTTTGCTCGCTTTGCCGTCAAATTTCAAAACGAACGTAAGTTTGCAGATACGAAGACACTCTTGCATCGCGTTGCATTCGCGTTCCCGTTCGAATCGGTCAAAAGAAGTATTACTAGATAAAAGGTAGCGAATTTTTGGAACCATTCGATCTGTTTTCGAATTATTCCACTAGCTACTGGAATATTCGAGCGTGGTCGTAGCCCTGGCAGAGGTCGCTCACCTTTGGAAGAGTCATAACTCGAGGAACACGTGCTTTACCCGTGTTTCGAAAGGAAGTTTTCCTACCCGGCAATCTATCTCTCGACTAGGAAATAAGAAAAAACGTAAACAAGTTGGTGGGTTGGAACGGAGTTTGGCCAGGACCTAAGCGAATTCGAAATCAGGAGGGATAGGACTGGTTTGCTGATCGAAACGCAGAAGGAAAGTGGACAGCGGACAGACTCCTTTTCTCAAACAGCAATTTCACGCGAGCTTTTTCACGTATCTTCCTTTATACCTACAAGTCACGCAGTTACTCTTACGTGTATATTTTCCTATTCGCGATAACCGAGCCATCGCGATACGCCGTTTATAAATCGTGATATCGCTAAACGATATCTTAACGGTGAATAACGGCATAAATACACGCCTAGTGTGTATTTTCCCAGTCACATATCGTCCTACGCTTTGACAACGGTTTACACGCAATCGTGTATTTTTGCAACATTTTTACAGCTCGTGTACGTTTAGCATTTTTATAGAGGCATTTCCTTTCCAAGTTTACGCGAAATTCTTATCTCTGATATTTAATAATATAGAAGAATTCTGTCGATAATTTTATGTCACACTCGCTTGTAATTCTTTCCTTGCAATAATTTCGTGATCCTCGAGTAATTATTATTTCCGTTGTCTCCGAACAGATCGGAATTTCCAATTCTCAAAACGTTATTATGCCGTCATAGATATATTCCTTATACGCTTATCTTTGCTTTTCTAAGTAGATGTAATTTCTCCCTCGGCAGATGTAATCGATATTACAACTTCCTCTTGCCTATCGACAGCTTTTCAAAGATGCAAGCTTGCATGACTCGAACGTATGATAAACCGTAACGATTGGAATCGAAGAAACTGACTCAACCCGTCGTTATCGACCTGCACGGTCGTTACGACGTTACGCTCCGAGGAAAAAACCGAAAAAAGGAGAGAAAAGAAAAGAAAAATAGGCAAAGACCGATATGAATTTATCAAACTAGAAACAATCGGGTCTATTTTTAGCCGGTCACGTAGACTTTTAAAACAGGCAACTGGAACAAGAGTGGAGCAAGTTGCTTGCAGAGTTTCGTTGCAACATCGATAGAAAGCAGCAGCCATATCGGAAAGTTAATGAAACTAATTCGTTTATCGCGGTCTGCGATCGTTGGCTCGTGCATCGTGGACCGCGTTGAATTTTTATTCAAGCGCGACACGGCAGGGGATCCGATTGACACTTATAAATAATTCACCTATCGTTTGTACGCGTGTGTCGCGAGAAGTCGCGTTAATCACGCTACTTGGAACACTTCTCTTCGGTTTTCGAACGTGGATAAGGATAACAGCGGATGTTGAGGTTACGAGGAACGACGTAACTTCCGCGCGGTGACGTGACTCGGGTGAATTCGAAGGTAAACAAATCAGAAGTGAGGTGAAATTGGGAATTTCTGAAACGCAGACGAATCATCATCCTTGCTTCCGAGTTACATCTCCTCGCTCCTGTTTTCTCGCGTGAAAGATTGTTTTCGTTGATTTCGTTACGATCTAAATTGCAATTACGATTTAATTTGTATTATTGTCCGTCGCGATCAAACTGGTCGCAACGTAAGTTTTTTGCTCGCGCGAAAATAAGGTTAAGGTCTAAGAGTTTAATAGCACGTGCTTGCTGAAGCGAGTGAAAAGCGTTTACTCCTAATACAACAAGTTTCTACATTCTAGATGAGAATATAGATTATACGCGTTTAATTAGGTTTACGAGTTGTTTACGACTCATTTCGAGGAACATACATCGTGGCCAGCACGCATTCTTCTTACCTAACTCTGCAGGATAATTACCGCGTTATATTATTTCAGTAATTGCGCGTGCGGAAGATACGAAGAAAATTGTAAGGAAAATGCTGGTAAAATCACACGTGAATTTAAAAAGCGTGCATCCACACGTGATAGGAATTTTCAGATCAGACCTGACGCAAATGTAATATTTTCTCGATTATTATAATTATCACTCGTCGCTAATAATTATGGCGGTAAAATTGTAGATATATTTTAGTTGGTTAACAAATTGTAACTTTACGTTATTTACGTTCTACGCCGCCTAAAATTTATTTTAACAATATCGGACTGGCTTTTGGAGCATCGTACAGTCAGTTTCTACTAGTTGCTGCAAATTCCTCTTTGATGTAATTGCATTGCTAAGTATTCACGCGTGTAATGCCTATTTCATACGAAACTAGCGAGGGCAATTTGCTATTCGAATAATAAAACGTTCGGACAACAGAATAGGATTAAAAAATAATCGTTAAAAAATTAATCTCTTTCCTATTTACCTTCTTAAAATAATATTATTTCCCGTTCACTATCAATCGTAATCACGCGAGAATCGAACAGATTCGCTATCCCGTTATTCGTTATTTAAAATATAATATTAAATCAGAGTTATTGGGAAAAAGTTTTGCCGGTAAAAAATCAAGATCGGCGAAACGGAAGAACGGCGAAACCTGTCCACAGGCGTTTAAATCCCCGGAAATCCCGTTTTCATTATCGCCATTAAATCAACGTCGCGCCATGAGCAACGGCAACGAATGCCGCGGAAAATTTCGTCGAAACGAAACGTCCAAATGCACGCTGCATCACGGACAGCTACGCGTAACGCGTTTAGGATAATCTGGTTATCAGATGGGGAAAAAATAAAAATAAAATAAAATAGAAAATAGAAACGGGGGGAAAAATAAATAACGAAGGTAACGCGGATGTAACACCGGTGACAGCTCGCGCGATTACAAGATTATCAGCGATTCTAGGTGTCCGGGGTTGGGCCCGTGGCTGGGCCCGTGGCCAAACGATTAATCCGATTCCACCGAATTCTCCTCCGGCCGCGTTTCAATTCCCGGTTATGAATGAATTATTAATAACGATCGCGATCGTCCGCGGGCTTCTGCGATCGGCCATGGCCGAGCAACGCGTCCTCCATCGCTTATTCCAATCCCCATCAATCTCGCTATTACCCGCTTTCAAATAATTACCGATCCCGTCTGAAAATAATTCCTGCCACTCGACTCCTGCAACGACCGATTAATTCCTGCCTCGTTCAAACCTCGAATTTCCCGCGAAACTGCCAAGATTCTCTCATGGTTGCTACAAAACGCGTACAAAACGACGTTACGCGATGATGCGCGAGTAATTTACGAAAGAAGAAAGGACAAATGAGAGGATACATGGAAATGTTAGTCCCTATTCTTTCTGTATCGTTACGCGATCCACTTCTTAAAGCTTCAAATAAATATTTATCACGTTCGAACAGTAGGAATAGCAACTCAATAATGGTACCCATAACGATAATACAACAGTTGCAGAAGAGCGATAATAATATGCATAACAGCAGCGTAGAAATAGCGTAACATTAACACGGCGAGAGTGTGCACAGCATCAACGATAATGCAGTTTATTTCTATTTTGTTATTACGTATTAATTAGTGCGAACGGCAACGGTATCGTAACATCGGGAGAACAATAATAATGCCAGCCGTAATAATTAAATTTTTAATAATGCCGTAATAATCGTAACGATGATTACGACCCTATACGATGTAATGATATGCAGGCGGAGAAAGTTTGGCATGAAAATTTCGCGCAGTCTCGAATTAATTTCCAAATAGTTGCGTCGTTACACGATTCTCGGGGAAAAAAACCGGCGACTCCGTTAATCACCCAATTAAAATTTCCCCCGCTCGATAAAATCCGCGCATTTTAATTACGCCTGCGGTTTAATACCTCTCTCGTTATCTTATACACCTGTACACCGGTTATTCTCTCTCTGTCTGCGCAATCGATGAACCGGAAGCAACAAAGGTAAATCGAAATCACGGTGGAATAACTCACCGGCTCTGGCAGAGCCACGCAATGCGGTATCAATTTTCTTTCGGACCGATCGTTAACTCGATTACCCTGGTGCCTGCCATTCGGATATCCACCGAATTCGAACAATGCAACGCGTCTTAACGAGGCGGCGTTCTCGGCCAGAGCCGAGATAACGAACGTTTCGCAGCGGATCTCGTCAGAGTTTCGCGAAAACACGGGAAAAAAGGGAAGAAAAATCGGGGGATAGAAAAAGAGGAGAGAAAAAGGGAAGAAGAGAGGAAACGGTGGAGATGGCTTAAACGAATCGATTGTACCAGCGGAGTTTACCACCGGCCGCGATGTAATGAGCATAAATACGGGTGGATTTGTAAAAGAGCCGGGAAAAGTGCACGAAGCGTGTATGCGTACTGCACGGAGCTTAGAAGAAGTCTCTTCTCGATATTATCTTCGATATACCAGTCGCATCAAAGTCCTTCCGGGTACAAGATCGATTGAACTCGTCTAAACACGGCAACTCGTGCCTTTGTATCTCGTATCCTCTGCATTCGCAGAGTGGTGACTCCTCGATAGCTCTCGGTAATCGCACACTGCTGCTTTTCAGGTTTTCATTCCTGTCTTTCTACCAATCGCGATCTACCGATCTAACGATCAGCCGTTGATCACGATCGATCGACTTCTTTTCCTCGCGAGAAGAGAAAAGTCGATTGGTCAAAGTTCTCCATAGAAAAGAATCACTCTTTTCGATTAATAGCGTTAATTTTCTTTAGTAGTAGAAAGAACGCTAAACCTACCGCGGTCGAATGATCGGTAAATAGAAAAGAAGTAGAACTATAGACTATACGTGTATTGGAAGAAAAATCGCGAAAACGAGCGATTAGGGTGGTAACGTTGAACGTTGAATTTTTAACGAAAGTTTAAGAAACGGTGATTTAGACCATGGCAGGTTTAGCGTTAAAATAATTCGCGGTTGCGAATCACAATCGTTTGACTTCTTTTACGTGCTTGCTACGAGAGGCTCAGAAGCACACGATTATTCGCAGATCGTAGTAGAGAATTAATTTGCTTTGTCGCGCATTGTCGACGCACCGAAGCTAGGCAATAGCGAGAGTAGTAGCAGGAATAGTCTGGCCAATTAAAATAACTCGGTTGTATCCCCCTGTGTACGTTTACACGCGATTATGTTAACCTAAGGATCGGTTGCCGATCACAGTCGACTGACTTCTTCCGAGCTTCCTGCAGTATATATCCCGGCAGAATCGTAGACGAGGCACTGCTATCCGGAGTGGAGTATTTGATTAACGAGCCCGCCTCAGCTCCGCTCGCACGCGCTCGCGCGAGCACGCGCACTCGCGTTTAACCGAGTTATGTAAATCGTCGGAGTAGCATTCGGTTGTATCGGTACGGTCGGAAAGGAAACGAGTTTGTTTCATCGATCGAGTCAGGGAAAATGTGGAAAACGTGGAAAACGGGAATGACGGTGCTCGCGAGATCCTCTGAACCGAATTCTTTCCACTCGTCTCTCTTTCGCGGTGGCTGACGGATTGTCTTGTTAATTTTATCGAATTCTTTGACAGGATAGACGGAGCTTTTGTTAGCGATCGAGTTTCGGGGATTTTTCCGACTTTTGTTAGGGGATCGTGGCAAGAGATGCGCTAATGAAATTTTATTCTTCGTATCTCGGAGATTCTTTTCAAGAATCCAGTATTTTTTTTTTTACTCGATATAATAACGAACGTCCAATATCGACGATCTATCGCTTCAACTCTACTGAAATAGAACGTTTTCGCTTTCTCACGAGTGTCTTGCCAATAATATTATCAACGGATAATAAACCGAATCAACAATCGATCGTAGCGCGACAAAGAAATCGAGCACGCCAAATATCGAAGAAAATCGTTATCTTTCTCCTCGTATCTTATCGCATTCTCGGGTTATTTAAACGTTTATGCCCGTAAAGATTTCGCGGGGTCCTTTTTCGTTTCCTCGGTGAGAGTAAAATTCCAAGGACCTTCTGGCCAATGTCACGTGCCAGATCATTGAACTTGTTTCTTATCAGCGGCAATAATCACGCTGAAAAAATGCATTCGATGGGCTCCGCGGAGCGCGAGATATTTCGTTTAAAATTAGCGAACGAAAAGTTACTCGAGATGAAGTATCCAGCTATTTTATGCTCCGTGCTTTTCCTCATTCTTCGCGATGCTTCTTCGCCTCTGCTATCTCGAGATTTTCCATCGTGTTTGTTTCACGAATGATCCATGTTACGTAATTTTCTCCGGCTTGTAAGCAATTAATTACACACCTGCTACGTTTCCTCTCGTGTAAAAGTGTTACATGCACGTACAGCGTAGATACGACACTCGATAGTTTGGAATTCTCGCGGATCAGAGCCGGCAATTTGATCGCTCGTGGTCTATAATAATGATTCATGCGTGTTATATGCGACGATAAACATAAATTAAAGCGCGCAGCGTTTTAAATGAATGAATATCTCGCAATGAGATTAATCGTGATTCATACCGATGCGCCTTGCGGTACGAGAAAAATTCGATTCTTCGAAATGGCTCGGGTTAGATGCGATCTCAGGATACAATGCGAGAGTAATGTTTATTTACCGTGACATAATTTATTGGGCATCGTCTAAACCGTGCTTCCTGTATTTCTATTGTGCTCCCGTGATACGACGAGTAGCGTAGAAAAACGGTGAATGAACTTAGTTAACGAAACAGAGTTTACTCCTATGAAACTTAAATTTTCTACGCATTCCAAAGAGTAACAATTTCAGTGTAACAGAGCAAATATCTGGCTGTGAAATTTTCATTCCAAACGCGAATTGGCACCTTTTCTACCGATGTGCAATATTAGGCGATGAAATTACGAGAAGCAAGTAAAGGTAGTAAAAATGGCGAGCGCACTGGCGAGAGAAAGAAAATAGAAGAACGAAGAGACCGGAAAGAGTTGTTGGCGTATCGGGAACGATTAGGGTTGGCGAAAATGAGCTAATAAGGAATAAATCGATAGCAGCGTAGAGAATTGCGTTTAACTGGTACTCGATATTTCTACCGGAGAATTTCGCGCTGAAAGCCGCTCCGCGGAGTTTGACGGCACTGAGATAACTACCACCGAGATTTGTTAAACAAACTTTCCCACGCAAGATGACGCATGGGAGGAAACAGACGAGCAGCAACGAACTCTTTTATGTCGGAAAGGAGATAACTTGCTGAAACGTGCAAATGTCTGCACTGGAACAATCTAGATACGGGAATCGTGCCGCCATTCATAAAACAAACGACTCAAATCCTCGAGACGGAAAAATGGTGGAAAAAAAAGGTAAAAACAGGGGAAACGACGCGAACGAACGTTTTAATACGATTCGATCGCGGTCAAACGATCAATCGATCGATTTATCGGTGCTCTGCAATCGAACTGATAATTTGTCTTTAATAATTTAAACATCGATGAGTTTCAAACTGGTTATTTTGATAAATTTCGATGCTCTATCGCGCGATTCTGATTTCACTCGAATTTGATCGTTCTAGCTTAAAAATCGATTTCATTCGCGACGTTAACCTTCGTGGGATACCATAGATTGAACGTCACCCACCGCAAATGTCGAATTTCCAAACATCGATCCGTGTTTCGGTGTTTCGGCGTTTCACGGATAAAATTGCCTCCCGCGAGCATATTTCAGATTTCTTCGTCAATGTGTTTATACATCTGGTTGAACGCGAGTTTACTTTTCACTCGCGATGCGCTGTCGTTGACGAGTATCGTGCAGCATAAACAGGGAACACGCGCGCGAACAGGCGATTTTTACGCTTTATTTTTAGTGAAATCGTTTTAAGCTTATCTCCGGGTGAAAGCGTTAACGCGGTTCGATTGTGTATTCGCGGAGGAGCTGCAGCTCGAGTGGCCGTCACAGCGCTGACATAATTAAACCTATGTACCTAGCAGTTAAACGGCAAGTTCCTCGAAACTTCGGCTTCATACTTTCGCGAATTAGCGTTATAATTCCTTCCGAAGCGCGAATCGTCGCAGTTAACAAATATCGCCGCTCTAACAAGTTTTTGATTACCCTCGAGTTTCCAACTTTCCCACGGTCTATCCGTAAAATCCTCGCCTTCAGGCTTTTCGCCGGGCCATCTCTCCCAATCCTTTCCCCGATCAACCCGATTATTTACAAATTCCACTCCGGTTCATTCTATTTTCACTCGGACACCACTGCTTCTCGTTGAAAAAATACGATTTCGCTAATTTAAATAAGCAATTTAATACCTCCTCGAATGCAATCGATAGTAGCTCCGAATTTGATGCTTTTGGAAGTTTTATTCCAATCTTTCACATTCCGATCGTTATTTTCGTTTCTCTGAGCTTTTAATTTAAATTTCTGGAATGTTTTGATTCCTACTTTTCTATCTTTTATATTAATTTTTATTCCTGAAATTCTCGTTTTAATCCGCCAAGCTTTAATTTGAAATTTCGATTTCGATTTTCTTCACGAGCACACGCTTCCCGATCATCTCGAGTCTCTCGGAAAATTTGTTCAGGTAGAGTAATTTCGAGCATTTTTGCGGGGCTTTTTATAGAAGTTTGAACAGGCGTGGAGGAAAATAAAATCCGCCAGAAAGGAAGGTTTGATCTAAGTGCAGTTGGTGGACGAGGTCGTTAAAAATGGCAACGTCGAGGGAATTTTAACAAGTGGCCATTGTTTCGATCTGAATGGCGTTGCTTATTAACCTGTTACGAGTTATCTTGCCGAGTTATATGTCACAGCTATCGTGTATTTGAAAACATCTGTACGCAACGTGTATAACGAGTTAAACTCGACTCAAAACTTTGATAATTATGCATATATAGGAAACGTTACGGTATCGTTTGTTTTCATTCTCGTTCAAACGGCGTGATATTTTCCGATGTATCGTTACCCTCGTTGCAACATGATCATAACGCTTAATAATAATGGACAGAGCATTAAAAACAATAAGTATGACCCACTATGAAAAGTATATTCGCCAGGATCTAAATGTCATATCGTATCGTTATGATCGTTAAATTCCTTATCGCAATTGTCGAAACGATATCTGTTAATCGTTACGAAATTTCCATTTGTACTATTTTTCTCAAACGCACGACGAAGAGACGAAGCTGAATTTTATATTATTTTAATTTATATCGCGTCGTTCATTGTTATATCGTTTCCTAAAATTCATTTTGTCGTATTCACTTCGTGCAGGTTGAATGGTTTTCTGGTTGCTCGATTAATTTTGTATTCATGGGTAATTAACCGTAACTAAATTAACGCGAATATCGTTTTCGCTGTGCTTTTTAATTAAAATCGAATTTGTTTAATTAAAGTTTCGAATTTGAAAATTTTTGGGGAAATCGATCCTAATTTTAGCACGACACGGTAGAATAGGATTGATCGTAATTTATAATAAATTTTTATCGTACGTAGCGAAATTATTTTGCGCTTTTATATCCAGGTTTTCATTAGATTATCGCATAATTTCAAGTATGGAAGGAAAACAAATGAAAAGTACACATTGGAGCAGAAATCGATCTCTATTATCGATATTCAATATTTTCTAAAGCTGAAATAAGAAGGGTATCAGTTTAATATACTCTTTCGCTATTTGTAATAACGATTTATATTTGATCGAGAAATTGAATTTCATTTTAAAAATGTATTAACTGAAATTTAAATAGGTTTTTAAACGCGCTGGTCTTTTTGATATTAAAAATTTAATTTTTAATATATTTAAGGTAGCGAAACGAAGATTATTTCTTGTCTAAATATAGCGAAAAACGAATGGATAGATAACGTTGATACGGTATTTTTATAAATTTCGCGAAATATAATTTGCATATTAACACGGAGAAAATTCATTCGCTGCTGTATATATTTGTCGTTTTGTAACAATCGATATTTCAAGACCTAATTAAATATCTTATCGTGAAACAACAAACATTTCGTAATTTTAAGTGGGTCGTTATAAAACTTCCATACCTCGCAATGAGCGGAAATAAATAAAATGAACGCCAAAATTCGTACTACTTCGAAGATATATCTCTAAAAATGTTCCAATCATTCTTTTTCACCGAATCGATATTACTCACGACATTACACATAAAACCCCTTTGGATCGTGACTAATCAAATTTTACTTATCTGTGCAACTAATCAGAATCCTTGGGCGAACGTGTCCCGCGAACTGTTTCAGATATTATTAATAGTTACATTATCGTAAATGACAATTTGCACTCGAAGAGTTTAGCGCAACAGAGAAGCGACAAATTTCGAAGCTCCTCTGTTGCGAAATTGGTAATATTTCTTATAATAATGAATAGAAAGAAGTTACACATAGGATATTCTTCGAATGCAAAGCGTAAAATGTTAAACGACGAATCTTTTCTCGCAGCAGCGTCCTTTTGCAGGCTCTGGTCTCGATCCTGTAGACCAGCCCAAACCCGAAACGTCGTCCTAAATCATCGTCTATGAGGGTCTACGATCTCCGGGTCTACAATTACAGCGAACCGGCGGGGAGAGGTTAGTAAACGTAGACGAAAGAGAAGCAAAAGGTAACGCTTCGGTGTATCGAAGGAATAATTGTAAATGAGAACTGCTGGATCGTGTGAGGTGAATAAATTTGCAAAGATTGTGGGAATCGGAGGAAGTTAACGAAGCGGCGAGAAGAAGGGAAAGGTGTTGGTGGGCTTTTGGGTGGAAGAGCGCGTAGGTATAGGAGGAAAAGGAGAGATGGCGGTGTTTTGGAGCGGAGCGTGTAACACGGTGGGTGGAATGTTGGTCGGAGATGCGAGTGTCGGCCTGGCGGGGGAATCGGGCAGCTGGCAGGGGAATAATAACGAGCCGGACGACACGGAGCGAAGTCAGAGAGCGGACGAGGCTTTATAAATCGCGAGGATGTTGCCCGGCGCCGAACCAGTGACACTTGGACCGCGATCGATCGTACTGGTCGCCGAGGATTCCTGCCGCCACGTGCTCCTCCCCGACCTACCCCGCCAGTATTCCCTTCCCTTCGGCCATCCGCTTCCGGTCCACAGTTACGCCGGAAACCAGCCAGTGCGCGAGAGGTGAAGTGTCGCTTTCCAGCCAGCAACAAACAACGCCGCCGAGCTTTCCATCCGTCTCTCCGGCTCCCTCCGATTCACGGTGAGTGATCCACAGCCTCTTTTCGTTTACCCTATACCTTTCCCCGTCCGCCGTTTACCAAGGAAACAAAGCAATCGTGTAATCCAAGCAAGAAAACACTCTCCACCTACGAAGATTTTTTCCCAATCGGATGAACCACAGTGCAATGATAGTTAACAGTTTTTGCGCGTTGCTAAATTTCGTTCTTACTTTCTTACGCGGGTTCCTAACTCCTCGTGAGAACGGTTATCCGGTTGAAACGAAATTCACAGACTCGGAGTATTTAATTGGATATTTGGAGGAAGAAAACATTGACATTTTTTGGAACCGGATGCAAAATTAAAAATAAAACAAGGAGATAACGTTTTATGGCCGGCAGACAATAATTAGTTTCTTGCATGTTCTTGAATTTGAATTTAATCTGTCCCGCTGGAAGATAAAAAATATTTATAAACGCGTGAATCGTTACTTCCTTTCCGAACTTTTGTCAGTGAGCGTACAGCGGAATTTCGATAGCTGGGACACGAGTGTCTTACGATTGTTTTGGATTAAACGGAGGATCGAGATTTTTAGGCTAGTTTTCTTTCTTTTTGGCATCATAGCATTGGATAACGAGTGAATTTGCACGCATGGTTGTCAAAGACTAGGATATTATTGGATATCAATGATTTTGGGTTGCAAAGAATTTTCTTTAATGTATTTTATTTTGTTTTCTTTACTGTATCTTTCGTTTTTATTAGGCGCGTACAGTTTTCGTAAATCAAAATTCATACTCCGTCGTGTAATTTCTTGTTTTAATTCGGATTCGATCGTGGGATTTTTTCAATAAAAATATAAAAAGTCGTTATATATCGTAATTTTTAAGCTAGGAGATCGAAAATAACGAGGAAGAGAAAGGCAAATACGATCGAAATAAATTCGAGATTCTCATATCGTCGAACTCGTACAACCCTCTATGACGCTTATTTTATTTCTAGTTATATTAATTACCAGAATATATTAAGTGTTGTAAGATTCAATGACTAATATTTTATTTAAAAAAAAAAAAAAGGAATCAGCGCGGATAAATCGCACAATTTATGATCTATGATAAGGATGTTTAATGAGGCACTCGTCGTACTACGCACGAGCAAATACACGAGTACTTGGGATATTTTTGCAGTTTCATTAAAGCAGTTTTCCGTTTTATTGAGCAGAAGTGATAGCATAGTGTCGTATGTTTATCGATAAGTTGGGAAAACCAGCCATTCGTGAATCATACCTATCTGTTCTATCCATATCTTCCTATGCAATCTAATTTCTTACAAACGTTACAATTCCAAATCCAACCTTTTAGTGTAAAAGTTCAATTTTTATAACATATAATACGATTATCTTATTTATTAAAAAAAAAATGCGACACATTTTTTACTCGTTTTAAAAAGCTGTAATGCAATTTTCACGATGCAAAACAGGATTGGTTCAGCTATCCTAGGAAAATATACAGCGATTTTGTAGAAAAATTAGTTTTCTTTCGAATTCCTTTCCCGATTCGCTCTGTATCGTTTTAGATATAAGAACTATCTTTTTATAACTTGTGTCGCGCATGCGTGTGCGGAATGTTTATATTCGTAGCGTCACGGTGATGTTTCGCTGAAAATTCTTCGACGAAAACATGGAAAGAAATTAGCCGAATCTTATGACAATTCGACGTATCCGCTTTGTTACCTTTGCAACTTAGTCTCGGGTAAGAAGGAATTAACGATCGTGTAACTCGCATGAAACGTCGACTGATGTCGGTATCAGTCGTCTGCGTGCAAATGAGATTCTTTGTGATTCGAATGGTAAGATGAAGATCCTTCGTTTAACGTGCTTTCAAAGCATTCGAGGAAACTCGAACGCTTGGTTTCTGAATTTTCTCGATTACAGACGCAATTCGACTGCTCGTTCCTTTTCGAGAAATTTATGTTACGTAATAACGTTAGGTCGCGCGATATTTCCACTAGGAAAAGAATGATAAAAAAAAACGCAGGCCTCGTTTGTTTATTTGACACAGTGCTTGCGAAATATAATTCTATGTCTACTTCCTAACTTTACTTTGCACTTTAGTTATCATTATAATTACTAGTTATTTTTCTAAGGAACGCCTATTTACCGCGACGTATTTTTCAATTATTCAAATTACCGAAGCAGCACCGTGTGCTTCTGAGAATTACATAACAATTCTATTAATACGCTTAGGAAAAAGTTCATGAAAATTCGCGAACCGTTGCTTCGTTTCTCGATTTTTGCTGCAAATTTGTATATTAATTGTATATTACGAAATACGCAAGGAATAAAAATGGTCGAAGGAAGTGCGGAATCAGTTCGGAAGGCGGGCTATAATTAACTGGCAATTGTTTGTGTTCGTGCAGGGAAACGACTGTGTCGAAATCGAATAATTAAGCGTCCCAGCGTGACGATTAACCGCCTTATATGTTTCCATATATTCCCTCTCTGCCTCTTCCTTCGCGTCGAAGAAACGTTCGTTAATTTCTCATTGCGAATCGAGACACCTAATTGAAACGAGTCGTATCATTTGTCAGGTAAAAAACGTCTCCAATGATATAATAAGAATTATCGCCTTCTGACGTCACTATGCTCGTATAACGATGCATCTGCAAAGTCTTTTACAGCACGGCTTTCTCGGTGAGGTCACGATCTTTTTTCACACTTGTCCAAGATTTTTAATACTTCAATCCCCTGTATCGTATCTTTCATTAGTATTAACGATATCTTTTGAAGTACCACTCTGTTAGATCTACCTTAAAGAAGATCTAAAGAAAAATCGAACCTCGTTTCTTTTCCATTTTCAAATGATAGAAAAAAGAGCGGAGTTTTAAAAAAATTTGTAACACGCAGTTTACTTTCTGAAATGTTTTAACATCTAGTATTTCGGTACGTTGCTATGGACGCTAAAAGATTTTCTTCCTAAAATGTCCCTTTGCGAGATTTACCTGCAAAGAATAGATCAAACGGAGAGTCGAATCTTTGGTTTGTCTTCTATTTCGTTAAACGAAGGAGGAATGAAGTTTCGAAGATGAACGTTCGCGAGTAGTAGGAAATTCGGAAGATTTAAAGGGATAAATTAAAGGAAGGATACACGGCGACCATTTTAGCAAGATGTACAACTCTCTATAGAATAGGTAAAAAACTGACTCATGGAATGTACATTACGTGGCTGCGAAGCTAAAACATCTTGAATAAAATACGTGGCTCGTTAAGATATTCGTTTTAGCGTGTCTTACTGTACCCATTACGCGTTACACGGAGGAATTAATTTACTTAAATAAAATGCAATTTCTCTGCAGAGAGGAAAAATGTTATCGGATTTAATCTCCTACGGGCCCTTGGTGTCTTCAAACGAGTCGCGGAGACAACTCGGTTAGATTTTCGAAATTAAATCAAATATTTTTCAACATCTCCGCTCCTCTGTTCTACTACAGATGTACCATGGATTCGTCCTTAGCTGGTGTTTTCTTATAGGAATTACATTTAGATGACTTTTTTCAGCGCGTTTCATTCGCATTCACACGCTTTTTCTCCACACGTTTCGCTTTTGTACCACTCGCGGAGGATGTCAGGAAAATAATGTACATCTTGCACGAATATCTCGAAATTCTTCTTTTCACACGGTGTACACTGTACACTGAAGCTGCGTTTGTCTTTTAGTTCTTCTAAAACATATATATCACCATCCGCGTAGTTCGGGCTATTTTAGTGTAAGCTTTATACAATAGTTTGTTGCAAATCAAATTTTGTACCGATGCTATACACGATTTTTTTTGTACAGAGAGAGATTTAGGTGCGGATCATTAATAAATTCAAATTCCGTTATATCCTCTTCTACGATAAATGTCGTAGCTGCGATATCGCTAATATCATTGCTAAATTTCACAACGATCGCGAAATGGAAATTCTTCGCTGAAATAGTCCCATAAACGAGCTCTCAGACTCCGCGAAAAGAGAATACTAAATTTCCTTGAGATCACAATTGGAGAAGAACATTCGCGGTAACGCAAACGTGAAATGCTTGATTCGTCTGGTGCCCATTTGGTAGATTGAAAAAATAGGAACTCAAAGAGAGAAGACATAAGGTTTGCCACTTGCTAGCTGTTGGAAGGCAGGTAGACTACTCGGCGTGCTGCGTTTTTACGACGAACAGCATTTCGCCGCAAACGAGCTTTCGGATCACGCTGAAAGCTTCGGAATTACAGGGTACGAAAGCTCTGGCAGCGAGAAAGGATTTCATCGAAGGCGACCGATTGATACAACCTGCCGTTAATCGACGTTTTATTCCTCTCGATTAGGTTTCTCGTTACTTCACCGTCAAAAAACGGATAATCTCTGGAACATGTTCCCGTTACAATTTACTCTTATCTCTCCGATTATCGAAGTAATCGATCCAACGACTAAAATAATCGAAATAGCTCGATTTTTCTTTTGCATTCCTTTCTTTTTGTTTTTTTTCTGTTTATTTTCACAGTCATTCGTGTAATTAAAGAAATAGTTGACCCAGTGGCTGAAATAACGGGAATAGCTCACTGTTTACTCGGATAAGCCGAGCACGAAAGATCGCTCCGTAATATTGACGAAGCATCGCGATAAAAATCGCTATCTTCGATACGTCCTCCTTTGATTACGTAATTCTTAGTTACATATCCAGTGCAGTTATTGTAGAATTTACAAAAATCGCTTTCGAAGTGTACCTCGCTAATTCCAACGAAATCACACGAGATATTTATATTTGTTCGTATCCAGAGCGATCCCAATCGTAGCAGATGATAAATAAATTTAAAAACAAGAGTGTGTACAGGAATTTCTAGCTATTAGCTAGAAGTCTCGCGTCTGCAAATCGGATCACACGGCAAACACGACGCAGAGAGAGGAAGCATCGACCGAGACCAGTCTCTCGGCTATGTCATCGCGAACATAATATTTACATAAACGTCTGCGGAAACCAAAAACAAAACGCTCCTCTCGTCCCTGCACCCCTTGGCCGACTCATCGCGTCTCGTTTACCGCAAAACTCGGAAGAGAAGTTGAAAAGAATGGAAGATGGAACGCGACGAAAGGTAACCGAAAGCAGGCAGAATGGTCGGCGATGCGTTGGAAGAGGTTGGAGATGCTCGCGCGAGTGGATCGGCGTGTGTCGGTTGCGAAAAGATTCGCAGGTTGCGGGAGAGGGTTAGGAGAGGGTTAGAGCGTGTAAAGGCTGGGAGGAAGGAAGGTGGCCGCGGCGGGATCGATCGTGGCAAATTGGATTGCCGCTAAAACGCCGGGGCTATCTTACGGCTTACGGGATTCGGTGTTCAGTGCCGCTGGGAACGGTGGAAAGTTCGGTAACGAGAGTGAATTCCGACGTGCATCTTGCCATACGGGCAGCGATTATTGGCCACGGGATATGGCACATGCAACCGGTCGTTTATCGAGATTAACGAAAGTCGCGGTGGCCTAACGAGACCGCCGAAGGCAGAGGCCTGGCCGAGGTCACGTGCCGGAGAACACCAGGCAAGTTCCGCGGCTCGTCCAACCTCCTCCGGAGTATTCGTGACCGCCTCGATATCCCACCAGATTCCCCTGGATCTTCCCCTGGATCTTCCCCTAGATCGCGTGCAGTGTCGCTTTCTTTCACCGATCTTTCATCCCTCGCAGACCAAGGTCCCCTTTTGACTCTTACTCTCCTCCTCGCCCGGTTTCCTACTATTCCACGCCAGTGAGTATGTAATTCTATGGTTCGTTGGTTTTACTACTCGGCTAGGTGTCTTTGTTCGACGTGTACGGTGATTAGCGCCGATGGCACCGATATCGCCGGATTTTACGCCGCCAGTCTCTGTTCCGGATCGAGGATCCAGGCGTCGCTCTCTGGTTATCATCGTATAAAGTGCTTTGAATACCGGTTTATGGGATTTTACAGCCTCTAACGTTTCAAACGTTCCACAGAGCGGTGCTCGTCCAAACGGACTAGATTCGAGGCTAATTCTACCGATTGTTGCTGCTACGTGTGTTTTAGGGCTTGGGTTTAATTGGATCCGTGTACCGGGCTTTATTCCCATTTTTACACGAGTTCGCGTTTTTATAGCTGTGACTGAGAACCGCGTAAAATTTCCTTCGGTCGACGGGAAATCATTGGATCGTATTCGATTTGCGTAGATGACCGTAGTTTCTTGGAAGATTCTTCTCGTTTCGGCGAATAATAGTAGTATCGTTTTTTCGAACCACGCGTTGTAAAAGGTAGCAGAGGTAGTTCGGACAGCACTGTTTCGCGTCGATACGATTAGAAACTGGAGGAAACACTTGACGGAAATTAATCGGCAATACCGTAGACGATAATCGATGCAACATTTCTCAGCGGCACTTGCTAATAACGCGTTGTTACGTCCCGTTTGTTTAATGAAATTACGAGAGAGAGACGAGCACGCGAATCGATCGAGCGTTTAATTTTCACGCCGGTCCGATAACTAACCGGCTGTAATGCCTTGCAAATATTCGCCTCGTAAATGATGGTTAAGATCCGCGTGGAGCGGACAGGAATTTGTATCACCGGAACATTGATGCAATTAGTCGCATTAGATACATACCGATCGGCCCTTACGGGAAACTGGCACGGGATATTAAAATTCATTAGACACGGCCCTGACAAAAATTCACGCGGATAACTCGGCACGATTAAACGCATTCCCGGAGTTATCTGCCATGGAAAAGAGAAAAATTTCCCTCGGAGATAATCGACCGACATCTCAAGTGAATTACGCGAAATTCGTTTAACCATTTCGTCTGATAACGTTCCAAATTATGCTCGAAGAATCGTTGCTTTTTGTGTACTTGCTCCAAAGTATTTAAGGTATATTTGTATCCCTTTTTAATAATTTTACTTTTTTATTTTTTATTTTCAAATATTTCTTCCCTTTTTGTATTTTAACGTATCGGATAGATTAGGACGTAGTAATTCCAAATAATCGCGGGTGTAATAATAATTGCGAATTAATATTGCTAATACCCTGTTTGTCGTTATTGGCTAAACGTTCGATTGACACGGTGAATAATAAAAGCGTTCGAATGATTGGACAGAAAATAATTATCAAATCATTGTAATCGCGATATAATCACTGGAACTAATCGAGGCAAATGTCACGTATATTACCGCATGTCTATTAACTAAAAGCATCGGAGTATCGTTATTGGCTATAAATACGAGATTGGTATCTATGAAATATTCATTTACCACATTGCGCATCTCTCGTTAATCTCTTTCAATTTCGAAGAATATATTACGAATTCTTTGCTTTTTTTCCTCGCGCGTATTTAATCTTGTTTAATCGACTGCCGTTTACATCAAAATTCCTACAAATAAACGCGCAATGGATATAAAAATCGGCAGATACGACGAGATGCTTTATTAACCGATACTTTTTGTTCAAAAGCATATAGGTAATAATAAAATATGAAAGTAATAAGTCGAAATTGAAATAAATTATAGCGGTATTAAGTGTGCGTTCTGCAGAAATTTGTCAAATACAGAGATCAAAATATTTACGAATCTAATCTGTCTTGACATTTGGCTTCGTTCGACGTGTAATCCTCGCATCCTCGTTGATAAGGATTTCGAATCTCGTAAAAACTTGAAACTTAAAATAATAGCGATCGTTCGAAAGTCTATTCAACGCTGAACGAATAATACACGCGAGATTTATAATTTTCTCGCGTTACAGCGTGTCTGTGACTTATCTCTGGACACGCAAATATGTCAAAAAATGCCGATAACATGGAAAAATGTTTCAGATAAAGATTATAGATATTCGGGCACAAATATTAGCATCACGTGTCACCATTAGTACTTGACAACGTTCCTCTGACACGTTTTTCCATAGAGTCTACGTTTTTCGAAATATCTGTTACCTTTTTTAATTTTCTACTTTATCACGTGTTATCTTTTATTCCATTGTTGTTTTACATTCGTATTTTTATATCGCGTCGCTGCACGCGTGTTTATTTTCTTTCTGGCCGCAGCAATTTCACACAGCGTTCGTTCGCGAAACGTGTCTTTGGAATACTTTGGTAACACGCGATATTTTGCCCGAAAATGAAAGTCTAGCGGAAGAAAGGTTGGCGAGAACTTTTGGAAATATTTCTCGTAGGACGGAAATAAAGAGGCGGGGTTAGACCGAAATGTTCCGGTGGCAAAGACGTGGCCTAGGCAAATTCCAGGTTGTTAAGAGTTTTTCTAAACACGCGTATGAAAACGCAGGGAGAATATGTTTGCCGGGAAAGCGGCGCGTTTTGTTTGGCTCCGTAATTTTCTCGTGCAGAGTTAACGACGAAAAATGCGCTGTTGTTAGAAGTTAATGCGACCAACAGGATGTAATTAGCTGGCCGAAAATGTTCGCGTGGGCGGTTGTCATAGGGGTCACGGGCTGCCGGAAAAGATAAATTTTCCGCTGTCACTAGCCTTGTCAAACGGATTTTTCGGAAATTTATTACCGACGACGTCCTTTCGCTGGACAGTATTTTCGTTCTTCCGCGTATAAAAGTGTATTACGCGTGTCGAGCTTTGTAAAAGCGTTAAACGTTATTTCCAGCGTGTTTAACAGAAATTTCCTTTTTTCCTTTTTGTTTATCGCGGAAGTTTTTTACTCGAAGGTTTTGTCAAAATTCGACCGCGCGTAAATTTATTTCTAGAGCGTAATGGAGAAGAATTAATAAGGTTTTCGAAAGTTTAACGGTTTAAAAGAATGTTTTTATTTCAAGTAAAGCAAATTCTTTTCGCGGTCGTGACGCTTTTATCTCGAAAACGCAACGCTTGCTTTTTTGTTTTTAAATTCTTCGATCCACCTATATAACTTCGCGTTGTGTCATCCAAGAGATCTACCGATAAATCTTAAATCCATTTCCTTTCTGTATTTTTAACTATCCCCTCGATTATTGACTCGATAAATTCTCCGATTTATCTTTACGATTCCACCTAGTATTATCTGACGATAAATCCGAACTCCATTTTCTTTCTCTAATTTCAACTACTTGCTCGATAGATTTCTCGGTTTACCACTGAAATTCCATTTTGCATCGTCTAACGATAAATTTCAAATCAAATTTAGCTTTTATTTTTAGCTTTTTACCGAACAAATTCTTCGATCTATCGTCTACGATTCCTGCCGGTATCGTCTCGCGATAAATCCAATTTCCACCGCTGTTTTCCGGGTTAATTTCTCGACGAATTTTCTCAGCGGATCAAAGAAATCCCTCTTAACATAGGAAGAAAAGGCACGGCTATCACCCGAAGCGATACGATCAAAGGAAGCCAGTAATTACCGTTTTACCAATTAAAATCGCTATCCCGTGCCGCGGCCGGCTTATCAATCTTTTCCTCGGATTTGCCCGGATTTCCCGGGATTTCCACGGCAGCCGCGATCCAGGCAGTTCTTCCGTCCGATACGCGTGACCGTGCTGTATCATGCGACGTCTCATTTACCGAGCAAGTTGCGGCGTACGAGGTCATTACACGAATCGATGATTCGACCAGCGTGGAACCATAAATTCTGCCGGGCAATATCGATTCCGGCCGCGTAATACGCTGCTCGTTATAGCTGACGCGCGTGCCACGCAATTTATACGGCCCTGAATAGCCAGGATAGTTGCCCGCCAACTGGATACCGGGGCGAGGATCAATTTTTCATAATGATACGTATTTCGCGTGGACCCAAACGCGGAATCATGCGATCGGTAAACGCGAGATCCGACGATTTCTGCACGGTCCATGATGACGCGGTGGGTTCCACCGCATTCCATCGGTAATCATAGGATAAAGCTTGCGAATTTTTACGCATCCGGGGAATGATAGTGTTTCCCGGTCGCATAGGTTACGCTTCCTCTATGTTTTCCTTGCGTTATTGTCACAAGCGTCTGGCTTTAACGTCGAATTATTGCCTTTAATACCTACGTCGAAAGGAGTTTGCAAAAGCGTTCGACGATGTCGCGTTGTAAGTTTATTTAATTGTTTAAAACGAAAGAAATTCGCAGTTGGTGTACGGCGCGGAAGAATCGATCGGCGGATGAGAAGGTTTGATAAGAAAAGCGGGAAAGTAAGGTTGAGAGAGCGTTATTCGTAATTATCCTTTGAGAAGGAGGAGCGTCGCCTAAATTCACCGGAAGCACGTGCCCGCGCCAAGTATCTAGCTTTAATATCCGAAAGATATGGTATCGTAAGTCACGGATAATTTTCTCCTGGCCTTTTCAACGCGCGCCGCGTTTTTCCCGGTTTTCTCATTCACCTTTGTTCCGGTGTTTCCTCCGAGCGATAACAGGGAAAAGAGAATTCCGCCCGGGTTACCATCCCTCTCGACCAAATACCCGATCGCCGGTTTGTAATGTCGGACAAATCTACCTGCATCAAGACTACCTAAGGCTGCCTTTTATTTCTCCGTCGTTTATTCTCCGATTCCTCCATGTCTCCGACGCTCCGCCTCGTCTCTGTGTCACACATTTTCCATTCGTCCTCGTTCTTCTTATCTCTCCCTCTCCTATTTCCCTTCCATCTCTCCCGTTTTTCCCGGTTTTATAGCACAATAGGGGAAACAGAAAATTGCCCGCAAGTCGAGATATTTCACTGGGATATTAAACTTGCGTATCGTGTTTGTACTGGAACCGCGTACCCTCGTGTTCTGCATTATTCCACGGTATAGTTATCTGTTATTCCCGATCTTTTGTCCCTTATTTCGTTCATTTGATACAGACGGAGAGGGTTGTTTGCTTATTTTCTGTTTGCCGAATTGCATTATCTCGCGTGAAAATTGTCGTCGCGCGATGGAGAAGTTTAATTACGAAAACAGGAAGAGTCGAGACTATTTAAACTTCGTAAATATCGATCGAGAACGAAGATGTGTTTCCAAAATAAGCGTGAGAAATGGAAACTTGGGTGTGAATTTTAAGAAAATATTTTTAGACAGGTGACGATTCGTTAAACTGCTCGTAGATTCACGGATCCCTTCTCCAGGGCACGCTATCGAGTTTAACTTTAGAAAAATATTTTTAGACACCTGGAAATTCGTTAAATAGCCCACGAATCTATGGATCTATTCTCCAAGACGCAACGTTAAATTTAAAACGCAAGGGAACACTTTAGACTCGCGACGATTTGTTAAATAACTCTGAATAACCCTAGATCTATGGATCTAAAATTTAAGATCCACGGATCGTCTTACCGAGTCGGAATATTAAATTAAAATTTCGAAGAATATTTGCTCAGCCGCGACAATCTCCCGAATAACTCAGAGATCCGTGGATCTTATTTTCGAGAAAGCGTTTGTTGCCGTTAGGCTAACGTAACGCATGGTGAACTTGCTGTAGGCAAGCACGGTTTGATTTATTATTCGATCGATTAATTGCCTCGATAATAGCCGGATATGCTGGTGCGTAAATTGAGGATGGACAGGCGTTGTGCGACGGTGTCCACACGCACGGGGAACGCAAACGTCGTTGCCTTGGGTGGCGGTTCGCATATACCACTCTCTGCTGTGCACATTCGTAATTATAGATCCTGCTGATGCGAGAATCGGAGAAACGGAGGCCGGAATGCGCGATAACGGTGACTGAAACGTCGCTGATATTCGATAAACAAGTTTTTCGCTAGCTACAGACGCGTCTGTCACTTGCCAGACTCTCGTCTTTCCCTTACTTCCGTTCTTCGCCTAGCGTCGCTGTTCTTCATCCTTTCAGACGGTTTCACGAGTCAAGGTGCCACCGACGACACCCGAGATCAGGTTCCAGGTCAACACGTTCCACACATTTCGCTTCGTCGATAGTTATCTCACCGATTACACCACGAATTTCCATCGGTTCGCGTTCAAAAGATAAGTCTCGCAATTTCGAAAAATCAATCTGGGATATGAGCTTATAAAATAAATTTCTGTGCTCGCGAGATCTAAATTCGGAGATGGATTGTTTGATAGATCGGAATTATTGCGCAAACACTTCATATCGCTCTTTTAACGCAGAAAAATTTATACCGCGATAAACGAGCATCCAGCGCGTGAAATGTTTATTTTCAATATTTTACGTTTCGTGTCTCAGCGAATGAAAGAATTTTCACAAAAGTCAACACAGGAAAGAGCCTAAATCTCGAAGAAATCTAAACGTTTAGCTGGCATCCTTCTTCAATTCGATTAAACGGAAATATCAATCGACGAACCGCGGCTATTTATATTTATTACTCGGAATAAAACGTAGCGTTTACGATAATCTCTGATAAATATCAACGACGCATGAATCGACGAATAGATCAGAACATGTAGTTTAAATACATACTGGCGTATATCGAGCAGGCAATGTTTTAGCATCGACTTAAAGTTCTCTCAATACGAACAGAGAATAAAAGTGTATGTATACGTGTCAAAGTCGAATTGAACTTCGATCTGACCTCGTTCTGCAGGGATTGCGGCTCAAGGAAAGGCACTAAGAGCGACGCTCATTTATTTTTCTTCGCCGTGGAATATGTATAGGTCGGTGGAAACCGAAGAGAGAGACCCAGTGATATCATTGGAGTCTGATTCCTCCGATGCCGTAATGCCTCCGCCTATACCATTCGCGTTATAGAACGATACCGCGTCTTTTCATCTCGCTAAAAATATGCAATAAACGTCCTGTCACAAGGTTGCGGCCGTGATCAACGATCTTGAAATATTTACCTCAGAGGTCACCGTGACGATAGCTCGTAAGATGCCACGAGAAAGTTGCCATTTCGCCTTTGCTATCGAGCTTTGTTCTTTTTTTTCTTCCGATTAATTTCGTGGGCCAAGCTTATTGATTTCTCGAGCTTTATTACACGCGGAATTATCGCGTGTAATCTGCGGCAGAGGGATGGATTGAGAATATGGAAAATATCGAATATTTAATTATCAGAGTAAGCGAGATATAGTAAGCGATCTGTTGAAAATTAAATTGCGGTAAACTGAAATGTTCGATATTAATCGGTGGATTGTATCATTCAAAGTATTAAAAATTAAACGAGGGTAATTTAAAGCATCGAACGTTTATGAAATGTCAAGATTAATTATCCGTAGATGTTAAAATTTGCAATTTAAAAAATATTAGAATATTGCTACTTTAAAATATCGAAAATTTCTTTGATTAGTTGATAAAATTAATGGTTTTCTTATGTTTAAGTTTAGTACGAATCGTGGATTTCGCTTGGCTGATAACAGCAGTTATCTTTAAAAAGCATCGTTCGTTAGGTTGTATCGTATATTTAGACGGTTACATAAGCTGTGTTGATGCGAAGCTTTTTTTCACTAATTCAGAAACGAAGGGCAAAGTTTATCTCTCGTAAACACATGCTTGTACTCTAATATTCTTTCTCGTGTGTTTTGGAACCTCATCCATGGCGTGTGATTATCGCAATTAATCACACTGTCGCTAAGTTGGTTAAGCAATTAGTCAAGATCACTTATTAAGATTTGCATCCCTCCCGTTACTCAAATTTCAACGCTCGCTTGATTATTATCTACCTAATTACGCGGCTAAGCATAAATCGCTATTAATTCCGTTGCTAGTCCAGCATATTTTAACGCTTAAACATCGTCGAGGAAAAATATCGATAAGGAATTCGATAAGAAATATCGAAAAGGTTCGATAAAATACTTACGCGACGCATTTGCTAAATTTTAGTTGGAAATATGAATATTAGAGTGAAAATTTCGCGCGTAAAATCGCAATGACACGCGTTTCTCCGAGGAAGGGTCGCGAAAGTCAACAACGTGGCACAAAGAATCAATTATCCAATGTGCAGGATATTAAAAGGATGTTCGAGACACGCACCATAAAACCTCGTCAACGTGTTCATTGACAGACCAGTGAATGGACACGGTTATTGTCACGCCTGCTTACTAACAAGATCGAATTAATTGACAATTGGTCAACGTGTATGTCCGTATTAAATTTCATTCCTCGCCATTGTGCAGCGTGAAGTTACACTCCATTGTATCTAGGGAAATTAATACGGAACGTAGAAAAGTACAACGACCGACATTCAATCCGAATGTACGGTAAAACAGGCAAAGCTAGGCCGTTTCCAAGAAATCTACACGAAAATGAAAACAACACCGTGGAGCTAATTTTTTCGATTTTAATCGAGAGATGGAGAAAAGGGAATTTATACTGTTCAAAAAATGTTAGAAGCTACGGATCGGTGGATTCGTTGATCCTAGAATTGAAAAAATTCTAGAAGATCGTGTATTTTACGGATTTTATCGTTTTTGCGCGATTACTCGTATTTATAGTTGGCGAATGTTCGCCAAATCGATTCCAGAGGAAACTAACTGCATCGGAACACGAGTAATTCGAATAAGCTAACACGAGTCAAATCCATATTTGATCAACGATATTGACGGTAACATTGTCAATTTAATTTAACGGGTAATACGATATCGAGGAGAAAAACAAATGTAATATCGACCACACATGGTCGATAATATTGACGATATTTTTCGAGAATGACGGTATTATTGGCCATCTGCAGGTCCCTTAACCCCACGCGCTGCAACCAGTCTAACCCGGAATGAGTTCATCATGCCAATCTGCACAATGACCAGCTCGCTCACCGACCCAGCCACACTAAAATTACACTTAACTTTCACAATCAGCTACAATTATATCCGAGTTAATGACACACCGCAGCATCTCGATTATCCAAATTTTATTATTCGAATCCTGCATTATTCGAACGTGGCTTATATCTAAGCACTTCGGTGGTTTATGTATTTTATGTTAGTTATTTTAAATAATCCATCAACCACTCGACAATTCCTACGATATATTTCTATAACAGGGGAACGAAATGTACCAATCAGCTGTTCGCTATTTCAAACCTGCCTGTTGAACCAACACTCGAGAAAATGATTACACGTTGCATACTCGAATGTACGAATTGGAATTTATCAAAAACTCGTGATAAAGTTTGAAGCCAAATACCAGCGATATAAAGTGAAACGATGTACTGGCCCATCTAAACTAACTTAGCGTTCGAGTTAACCCTTTGCCTCATTCGTCATTTAATCAGTTTCTAAAGTTTTAATTAATTGATATATCAAATTTAGTATTACCCAACGACGCGTGAAATATCGAAATAAAATAATTCCGTGTCTTAATTTGCCGTTATAAAAATCTCGTCTACTTTATGGGAAGAAGTCTTGGAATGGCTATTTTTTCCCAACGGAAAGATCGTCGAGTGCAAAGGGTTAACAGCTCGACACCTTGGTAAAATTCCCAGCCGCCTGCAATTCGCCGTGGAGTAACTACGTAATCGAATAATCAATTGCACGCGATTCAGCCCCTCCACACCGGCGGCCCAATTTCGCAGGGATAATTTTTACCGCGCGATCCGAGGTATTCGAAATTAGTCGGAAAATTAGAGAAGGAAATGCTGGCCCGGGTTGGTGGAGGAAATTGCCGGTGGCCGGTCGTAACGACAAGGCGTAGGAAAGGTGACGGAAAGGGTCGGGAGAAAGGCGGGAATAATTGGAAAGGGCAAGGGTCGCGGCAGCAACCCTCCGCGTGCAGATTAATGTCCACCGACAGGCTTATCGACAATCTCGCGTCCGTTCCGATGCACGGCCGAATTTATCCGGCGAGCAACGCCCGGCCACCCTCTAAAATAGACAATAAATTTCCGACACGCTCCAAGCACCGTGCACCAATTTCTCCTCGACCTACCCTTTTTTTTCTCTCTTTTTTCCCTTTTTTTACTCTACCCTTTCGCGAGCGTGTGTGTGGGTGTGTGTGTCGATGTCGGTGTGGCAGGGTACGCGAGGGCAGTTGGCGAGCGGAACGAATGCGGGTCTAATTGGTCACAGAGTAACGGGTCTACCTTCTCCTCCAACGATCGTAAAGATAGGGCACGGGAATTTTTGTTATCGACGGAAATTGTCACGAATCGGACCGTTACGTTGGAATTGGGAAATTCGCTGGACGGGTGTAAGGGTTGTACGAGTTTCAGGGTAAGTTGGATATTCGTTAACGCATCGTTCACCGGCAGCTTTTCTCAAAGTTTATCTCGCGTCACCGGTTATTACTTCGGAATTGGACGTGCAAGTGAAATTTCTTTTCTGTAGCAAAGGAAATACGAGTTGACGGGTTTCGTTAGCTAAATATCAGCTAATGAATGCATTAGCTCTCTTTACTCGGGTTCTTGTCAGACTACGGTTCCTAGTCCGATTACGAGATATAATTCGCGTTGGACCTGTCTCTGTATCGCGTGGTTAATTAGATCCGCGTTATTTTTCCCTGCAAACTGCCGAGTTTCGTAGTTAGGAATTTGGTAAATTAGCTGTTTCACGTTTCATGCTCTCGACGTTGAAACATCTCACAGTTGTGGAACACGTTACTCGAGGTTTTTCTATCGTGCACGTGTTCTGTGTCTCCGTCTCTTCCTCCTGCAACGCGATGTAATCCTATTTGTAGATGCGACACTTGCCGCCAATAACGGAAATTCGCGTTGCCTGTCTATGGGATCGTTAGAGGAAACCTGGACTTATTGTACTATAGAGAATTATTCGTGTATTCCTTGCGACTGGCAACTTATCGGGCTTGTGCAGTTGTTATCATACTGCAGGTAGCGAAAGGAGTCGAATCGCGATAGTTGTAGTTAATATTCGGGAGATTAGGACACTCGGATGAATCTCGGTTCGATCGAGGTGTTTATACACGCTGATTTTCGAGAAATCTGAATTTGGCCGGGACTCAGGCTGATCTGCTATTCCTCGTTTACCTTGACACTCCCAACGGTGGAGCCTAGAATTTTAATAACAAGTCAGTCGCAGTCACGGCAGCGCTGGGCGAGGTATAGAGGACGAAAACACGGGTTTTCCGGTGAATAATAAATAAGGAAAGGTTTAGCCTGTGATTTGGAGTAAATGGAACGCGACGTTACTCGCGCGTAGGTGTCAAAATCGTAAAATCGACGCGAAAGGGACTTAACGTACGGCTTCTCGCGACGGACAGAGCAAATGGGACAGGTCAAGACCGGCTGGAACGAAATGACAACGACCTTATGTATTCTGAACTTCGAAGCGTTGTCGTAAAAATGCGAGTTTGGTAAATAAAATCAAATTCGCTAGCCCATATATATCGTAGCGTGTCAAGAAAAATTCAGCAAAAGCAATTCGCCAATTACTGTCATTTGTGCCGGTGATTATGAAAGCGGTTTAAATCACGCATATTTTCGCTCCATATATCAAAAGTGTCGAGTTCTGAATACATCGTAAACTAATGAAATTAATTACGGCAGAGCGACAAACTCGATTTAACGATGCAATTTTTTGCTATTTCGCTAGAGGCAATTTTATTTTATCATATCGCGCTACAAGGCAAGTGGAGCGATAAAATGATTTTTTCTCGGTTCTTGATTAAAACCGCTTTAGTAATTAGTGGCACATACTTTGCAATTTGAATAGCATCGAGAAATAATGCAATTTTCCAGTCGGTTCATCGGTAACGAGAAATTTATCGATCCTTCGTAAATATCCAAGATCGTTGCACTCTGCTTGTCACCGAAGTACGTTTAATATCTAGAAATTGAAGAAACTCCTAGAAGCACCATCGCATTCGCGCGAAAACGCGCTAGAATCGAGAGAACGCGTATGAAATCCGAATCCTCGGTCGTGCATGCGAATTAAACAACGATATTAATTGCGCGTAAACAATCGTTTCGACGATTCAGACTGGTATGGAGAACTGCGAAGCAGCAACGCGAGGACACCGATAAATCTCTAGCCTCAGAGGCCTAACCGAGCAAGCACGAAAGAAAACTTGCCATTTGAAGGAAACTAATGAGAAAACTCGGATTTTAATGGCGAATACAAACTTTGGGTATAAAATTTCCGGACTTTTAAAAAGCTGCAATATGTCAGAGGAATTTATGCCTGCACCAGCTCTGTGACAAGAGTTTTATTACGTCTCACCTTTGCTCTTAATTCGTTTTATCGCGAGAGAACTTTCGGTGGGATTGAAAATATTCGGGAACACGAATACACGCGTATCGTACAGGAGCGGTGTATAAATGGAAAATAAATTTTTAATTAATTTATTAGCGAGCGCGGTGTTATTCTAATGAGAAGCAGAGAGAAGCAGAATCGTTCGTTTCGCTTTGCATCGTCCAGATTGCACATTGCAACGTAAACATTGCTGTTATCTGTGTACGTTGCATTTCAACGCGAATGCAGCTTGCGAGCTCTTCTTTCCTTTCGCCGTATCCGTTTCAGCGCCAAATATCAAGCAACCGGTTGATTATCGTAATATTTGCCTTGAAACGTAAATCCGAAAATAATACACTCTCTCGGCCACGTTCGCGCGATTTTTCCAATTTCAACGAGCCATCAAACGTCGAATATTCGTTGAATTACTGCTCGATACATGGATAACGCGTGTTACATTTTCCCGAAGCTAACGGCAGAGAAATATTTGGATGAACATTTTTGGACGAAGCGTTTGGATTTATCTAACCGATGTAAGAGGCACGCGTTGGAAAATTTGATAGCTCATTAGGAGGATAGAGTATTCTTATTGATTGTAATTAACCTAATTTTCGAATCGGTCAAGTCAATTAAGAAGAAATCCAGAAAATTTATTACAGCGAGAATACGCGTTACGTTTACTCGCAAAAATTTTATTCGCGAGTCATTCTATCGTAGAATGGAATTTTTACTCAAATAGGAACTGAATTACATACATTTATTTATCTTCGTTACGTTACTTTAATTAACATTATCTGATACTGATTTGAAATAAAATTTTAACCCTGTCCTTTATTCAAACAGAGACCTAACCAATATTAGTTATGCATATTTACTCGCGTTAATTAGCATTATTTATATAATGCGCGCTACATTGGAATACGCTCTAGAAGTAAATAATTCCGAATCGAATGACGTTTGGAGCGATGCTAAGAATATTCGCGTCTTTATATTCATTCGTGTTCGTTGTATCAGTTTCATTAGTCTTATTTTTACGTAGCATATTTAGATTCGCTCTGCGAGCGAATAGTTCCGAGTTAAACGGTTTTAAGAACTTCGCGTTTTTCCGCGATCAAGGCGGAATGGAAAATAAAATTGCAGTGACCATTCCATTTGGATGTTTACTTCCGAAGTGGGAAGTTTGGTAGGGTGTCCAGCTTGGGAAACAATGTCGACAACTGTGCCTCGAATTCTCGAACGTGGAAACTTGCCGGTACGTCTGGAACATCTTTTATACATTTCCCTAAAAGATAAGAAATTTCCACGGTGTTCTTAGCTCGAATAGAAATTTCGTTACAGCGCACCTTACTGGCCGGGAAAGTTTGAATAAATACATGAGAACGGCTTTCTACGATTCATACGGAATTATCAATATTTCTGCCAACGCTAAAAATACTCGCGTGGGGAAGATACCGAAAAACACGAATGCATGTGCAAGTTTCTTTTTACGCATATTTTCGCTCGCTTTTTTCCTTCCTTTTTCTCGATAGCTTATTATCGTTCCGCCGTGATGTAACATTTGTATACGATATTCGGGGATTTCGCAGTTATTCGTGTTTTATCATCGAAAGCGAGTTTTTTTTCTTTAGCGAGCGAGTGATTTTTAGAAAAATTCGATACTTTCAGGAAAAGCGTTAAAATTCTCCTCGTCGATATGATTTAACAGTAAATAGCAAATGTTTCTAATTTTTACTAGCCATATCTGAGAGGATATCTTTTGCTCCTCTAAAGCTTCGAAGAAAATAATTTTGCAAAATTTTTTACTCGCTTTTTTACCTCTTTCATACGACACGTTTCCACGCGAGTATGGCGAACCACTTTCCATGCTAAATTAAGAAATATCAAAATTATACGTGCGTAAAAGAAAAAAAATAAAAGAAAAGAGAAGTATACGGGAAGGAAATTGCGAATGTAACAGAAGTATGCAGATTTGTATCCACGGTACAAGCTGTCGGGGCCACGTGTGACTTGCACGTGCATTCATATTACATCGACGCCAGGACATTTTAATTTTCTTCCCTGCCAGAGAAGACAGTACAAAGACATAGAGCGTTCGTTATTAAACCCACACCATCAAACGCAGCGTAACATTTAAAGGTGTTACGGGGACGCGATACGCGCGTAAAGAAAATTTCATTTTAGTGACTTTTATATATTCAATTTTAATTTCAAACCTGAATATGTTTCCACGACGGAATTAACGCTCGCGAATTAAACGCTAATATGGTCAAAAGGAATGTTTCAATATTTTTAAAGCACCTTAATCAACGAATAAATTTACAACAGCGGTTGTATAGAGAGAAAAATATATAAATATACACAATTATATATTACAATATAACAAATATAACAAGTAATTAGTAAAACGTTAACCCATTGACTGCCAATTAAGATATCTCGTGCTAGATTGTAATTGGTCACGGAATAAGTTTAACAATAACTTATTTTTACCGTCAAACGCAAACGTGTCTATAATTTTTTTGCATAGTTTGTCACGGAAGGTATTACCGAGCTTATGGAACATAAGAAAAGCTTCTTCGAGTGCAAAGGTCTTTCTCTGTCTGACGATTATCCGACAACTGTTCCGCTTTGGCACTTTCTCTAAACATTTTTTCAATCATCTACTAACTTGACTCGCGCGTGTTACATTCGTATCGTATACCGCATCGATTTCCTGCCGCGATAAGCGCAGACATTTAGAATCGAAACTCGCGACACTTAACACGTTCAACTTGCCATTCGATATAAAAAGAAAAGGCTACAGGTCGGAGCTATGCTCGGCAAACACCATCAATTTTCCCTGTAGAACAGGGCAAACGAAATCTCCCAACGAACCACCCTTCTTTTACACTACTCCACCCTGCTCGGAGAATCCTCGGATTCGCGTGTTTGCGAAATAAACAAAGCCAAACCAAAGAGCAACCCTCGACCTCCCCTCGCTCGTTTCTTTTCCCCTTTGGAGGAGAGGCGAGGCGGTTTCCTTGGCCGATGCCGGTCGGGCATCGCGTAATGGCTGGTTAGGGTCCTCGAGAGGCGGATGCGGCCGCAGCGACCGGAAGTCGTTACTCGATAGGCGCGAGATTCGACACGCGGTCCTCGGCTGTCTCCGCGCTTCGATATCGCGGACGGAAGCACGGCCCAGACGAAAGGGCGAGAGACGGGTGGAGAGAGAGGATGAGAAGGGGTGAGAAGGTCTGAGACGAGGATCTGGATCGCGTTCTCGAACGATCGCCCCCGGCGTGGCATGTAAATCCAGGAACGTTCGCAGCCGAGCGAGATTATACTTTGAAACGACGCGTTCGATTGATCGCCCCGGAGGAGCGTCTTGTTACGCGCCGGTATTGCGCCTGTCTCTCCCTCTTTTTACTTTTATTCGGTTAACGTCAAAGTCACTCCGGCCGCTTTGTTCCACGGTCCACTCGAAATTTCCTCTCCGCCGTTTCCCGTTCCTCTCCTCGAGACCGAAGCGCGCAACGGCAAGGGTTAAAAGTTCCTTCCAATTGTAAATATTCTCGACGATCCGCTCCGGTTTGATATCGCGTAACTAGTCAGGTGGCTCTCCTCTCCACGGTTTGTTCGCTCTTCGATTCAGGGTTCAGTGCGGATTTTTTATTCCGCGCGAATTGCAAATTGCCAGTTGAATCGCTGTTCTTCTAAAATAAATCGTGTCTCGTACTCGCCGATTAAAATTCGATCTCGAACCGAAGAGACTCGAGGAGTTGTACGGGAATGGAAGGAATTCGTGGACTTGCATCGACTTTGATACGGTGACACCAGAGACTCGGCTCGGGGAAAAATTCCGACTAGGCAAATATCGACATAGTAGCTGCAACGACTCGCGATGTTTACCACTTGGTCCAAACGACCAACTCCGATGTCGCTCAACTATTTGACTTGCTCCGAGATGAAATGCACTCGCTTATCCTCTGGTTCGGCACGTGTACACGTGCTCGCATTATCGCCGATACGATCAGCCGGAATTATCATCTCGCGCCCAGACAGTCGCACCGCAGTTTCACGCATCCCGTATCCCATGAATATCTCCAACACCATCTAAACATGGCCCTCGGTTCGCCGTCCGTCGAATATTTTCCCCCGAAATGCCCCGTGAAACGTGGCCCGATACGCGTTCAATATTTATCCCGTTATCCTCGCTCGCTGCTTCTACCAACGCGACCGTGTGTTTCGAAAAGAAACGAAAAATACAAGAAATAGGCGGAAAAAATAAAAAACGCTACACCGGATGCAATAAAATGTAGATATTAAACGGAAAACTGGTCATAGTATATATATATATATTTTCTAAAAAAAACTTCACGTGCTTCCCGACGTCGATAATTAATTTTATCGGTGCTTCGTGGTTCGTTCGAACCCCAGTGACAATACGTGGCCGTGAATGTGTCAGATTCTTCTCTCTCTCTCTTTCTCTCTCTTTTTTTTTTTAAATTTCTACCGAATTTAAATAGCAGTTTCGAATTTTTTCCCTCCTTTATCGGGTTCGCGAAGTTTTATTAAAATTTGCACGCGATAGGTGCAGTCAAAGGGATTTTCACTTCATACCAGTGGCTATTTCGAAATTCATTACGTGACTGAAAGACATTCGTGCGTACTTTGATGAAACGCAAACTGTTTGAAATAAAAAATTCGAATCGTTCCTGCTGCGAGTTAGATGAAACTTCGTAACAAAGCCGAGTCCTTTTCCCTCCCCGATACGCTTGGCTTTTTAACGCTTCTCCGAGCGTTCTCGGTTCGCGTTACGACAGACGAAGTAATTAGAAATTGGCAAGGAAATATTCGCGATATTCACGGACATTTCGCGGAATAAACACGGGTAGCCCTCCACCTATAGATCCTACGAGGAACGAAAAGCTTTGAGAAAAACAATTTTCCTTTAAAGATACTCGGGAGTTTGCGCGCAACGTCGAGACGATGGTGAAACCTGCACGTCACGGTTTCCGAGCGGCGGAGGTTAAATAAAACCTCCTCGAACGAATATCCTCGTACACGAAAGGTGGTGCAGCTGGGAAACCCCGAATAATCCAGGTGGATTTGAATCGACCGAGCCGGTAGGAAGGAAAAAATGTACCTCCTCGATCCATAATGGCGGGCCGTTAGGTGAATGGAGCCTCGCGAAAGATCACGCGTCGGAAAAGCCTGGAGAGCACATTCTCGGCCGATTTTTAATCAGAGCAATTAGCGTACGGCCAATGACAACGAGCGATTCTTTCTTCCGTGAAGTCGCTAAGCCTTTCAACCGTCACCTCCCGTTCTTCTCTCCGGCCTCCGCGAATTAAGGCCGTAAAATTCGCTCGGGTCAAAGTTAATTCTCTTAATAATTTCGGTCCCTTTCTCTCTCCAACCCTTCCGCTCGATCGCCGTTCCTCGGCCACCGGCCACCTCTACTCGATTAACCGAAAAACCCACCGGCCGTGAGCCATTAAAAACAAAAGCGCGGCCGAGCAGCCTGGAAATCCCACCGGGACCCAGGTCTAATAACAAACACCGGGACCAGAAGGTGCAACCAGCGAAGGAAAACTTCCAGGCAGAATCGAGCCGAGTAACGCAACCGAGATCACCGCGAGAAGCTACAGCGAAGCGGAACAAGCAAGACTGAGACGAAAAGTGGAAAAAGGTGTTGCTGCGAGACCAAGGCTCCTGATTGCCGTGCAACTCGATGAAAAGGTTCAAGGAGGAATCTCGATGTTTCGAGGGGAAACGCGGAGACTCGGAACACTGTCGCGTTACATAGTTATCGATAGTTGGAACTTGTTATAATCGACGAGTTTTTAATAGGAAACGTCTATCGCCTGTCATCGAACTCGGAGATATTACAAGTTGGAATACTTCAACGAACTATGAAAACGCGAGGATCGAAAATTAGAGACTATCTCGAGAAACGCTCCTCTTTCTTCGCGGTTCTTCCGCGAAAAAAATCGATCGACCAGCAAGTCGGAAAGTTTTAACGATAATTCGATTCGGCGACAAGTTTCCACGGTTCTCTTTCGGATATTCCGATATGAAATTATTCGCGAATTCGATATTAATTCGGTGTATATCGTCACTAGCTCGATCTTAATTGACGACGATTAGTGGCGAACGGTTCCTCGAGGAGACGCGCGTTGGCTTCGAATAGTTAACGAACTGTGCCTCAGCGTCTCGGCGTTTTTATTTTTCGACGTGTCTCAGAGTTTCGGCGCCTCGAACGAACGAGATAAGGACGTATCTGAAAGTCGTAAGAGTTTGAAAATTCCGCCACCAAAGGAGTATCGAATGTCCTCCACTCACGGGGCGCGAAAGCGTTTAAAAAAGTGACTTCTACAATAAATTCGCGGGTATGAACAATTTTAATTGCAACGTTTACTTAGGAAACGCGATCGGATAACACGGGATTCGAACGACAGAGTTCGGATAAGAAAAATTTCGGGGAAAGGTTGTCCGAAATGTAAAAGAGTATGGAAATAAATTTTTCCAAAGCTTTCTCTGATAGAGCAATTGTAAAATTAAAATCTACCAGGCGCAGCCTGAGAAAGAGGTTCTCTTCTACCTCTTACGAAACAGAAGAATAATTAACCATCGTCTAACTCGTGATTGTATGTTAAGCGATTAATTAGCCCGCCTTAAAATTTGTTAACCGAGGAGGTGAAAATGGAAAGGAGACAAAGCGAGTGTCACTTTGCTGATAAAGTCGGCGGATCGGTGGGATCCCTGATCTAGACTTTGTAGATGTAAACACCTGATGAATATCTACATAATCGTTATACCAAAGCTTTATTATCCAATCTCCTCTTTCGAATGCCAAGTTCTTGCTTCTAACTCCAAATGCCAACCGTCCCTGTCCAAGTCTAACTGCACGCTTGGGCCTGTGCATAAGTGTGGCCTCAAGTGCCCCAGCACCCCTGACGAGAACGGGCCTCATCCCTGCTCCACTCAAATCGTCACACGAAACCCTTGCATAGAGGAGAGGACGGAAGGTTAGGCCTGTAACTGAATAGGATCTCGGGTGCAAGGTGGAAGCCAGGGTGAGGAGCAGGTGTTGTGGAAGAGGAATTGGCGTCTTGGCGGCGGGAACGGCGAAGATCGATCGGCAGGCAAGGAACCGATAGCCCGAATTTTGCCCCGCGAACCGCGGCCATCGATCGCGTTGCGGAACTGCAATTAGCATGCACGAGATCTCCGGAGCTGTGTGTACGCGCACGCGCACGCGCGGTTATTAGCACGGTTGTCATTTCCTGAATGGATATCAATCACTCTAATGGGGATTCGCGCGTAGCCCGGCGCTCACGCAATCCGATCGGTTTACCCGAGTTGCCCCGGAGAAGAAGTTACCACCGCGGTTCCCGGATAGTTGCCGAGTTTCCAAGAAACTCCTCCTCGCCCGATCAACGGCCCCATCCACCCGGCTCCCGATAAATTTTCAAACAATTTCCTCCTAACGAACGATCGCTTTCTCGATATTGTTCCGCGCTCCGAGTTTCCGGACATGTTGACAAATCGGATGATAGCTCTCCAGATGAATTTCCGATCGGCACTTTCACGCTTCCTGCGTGTCCTTCCTTCCGCCTCCTCGAGTATTTTCCCCAATTCGCATATTTTTCCCGTTTTTCCGCTCCAAGCTCTCCGAACGTCAAACGTTTAGCTCTTCGAATGGATCGTGGAAATTTGGCGAATTTCTTAGGTTTTCGTTCTGTTCGTCCGATGTTTATACATGCGTAAATCGCGTATTTTTTAAATTCACGCAAGGTACGAAGCTGTTTTCTTACAAATTAAAACTTGAAATTTGTTATCCCGGTAACGATAAAATAAATAATACATCATCTTTGTCATCTCGCGATGATTGATTCACGAATCTCTGTAAATCTATTTCTATTCTCGTTTAATCCTTTCTCTACGGTGATTTTTTTTTTTTTTTTAGAAATGTAATTATGGTCTTATTTATTCTAATAAGAAATCAGATATTTTTATTTATAAAGAACAAAGCTAATACAAAGGATAATACAAATGACAAATGTTTTAACACACTGTCTTAACTTTTTTTTATAAAAATTTTTTAGTCGTTATGAAAGAACTCTGTTGATAAAAAGGTGGATGTTTATAGGTGCTCTCGGTATAGCAAACGCAAAATTTCTAAACGCGTATAGGCGACCACAGTAGCCAAGGGGTTAATTAACATTTAGAAAGAGGTAAATTTCTAAACGAGCAGAAGCATTGTAAAGCGTTGTTCCGAAATGTGTACCAGTACGGGATAATCTATGCGGGATATATCGGATGTCACAGATCATTAATAAGCTAAAACATATGAGAGTTGCCAAAATAAGTATTACGTAATCTGGGAATATGGTAGCAATCGAGTTTCAAGGGGTTAATGTACTGTTTAATCAGCATCAATAGGCAAATGATCCTGCTTGCAGATAGTATTTATAGGATTAGAGAATATAGCATGCGTCCTATCAGTTAAATTCGAATTTTCCATCCAATTTAACTATCTCTAGTACAATGTCCATTTAGATAATTGCGATATAAATTAAACTGTATAACGATATTGAAATTTGACGGAATTTCTATCGATTAGAATCCTCTGAACGATTAAAATCGTCGTCTTAGAAACAGTTTAATTAACCGATCAAAATTAAAGGCGCGTAGAGTTCTTTGATCTGAGAATTGTTATATTCCAAATTCCTTCCATATATTCGAGGATAAAAGAAAATTTTGTCCTCGCGTTTCATCGATCGCGTTAATAATCTTTATCTCGGAATCTATTAGCGCACTGTGAAAAATCGAGAAACCTGGTAAACTCTAGTTTAAATGCAGCCCGGGTTCCACTTGGAGAACGATGTTTATCGCTTTCTATTCCAGATTTACATTTTTCCGCGATTAAAAAGCGTGAAACGTCGATCAGGGGCATAATCGTTTCGCCTCGTCGTCGCGGATAAATCGCTACAGAGAAGAAATCGAGCTCACGGTTTTCCTTCCGCCGAGCCATTCATTTTCATAGTAGGATTTTTTCTGTGCTTTTTGTTAATTGTAAAAGAAAAAAGAACAAATCTGTTTCGCGGATCAGCAGTGACGTTTCAATTACACGAGACTGGGTCGCAGTGTGCGGATGACATTGCGTAGAACGTTTCATTAAATTTGCAATGTAATTATAGCAGACACTTAATACGGTTGATGATTCCGCGGTTAAAATCGTAGGAATCTTCGTGTTACTCGTCGCGTGTTCGTTAATGGACCTTATTAAGCTCGCATTTTTGTCCAGCATTCTGACAAGCTTGCAGAATTACTCGTTGTATAAATTTGGTGACTCTGATGGTGGTGTATCAACGTTGAATTAATAGAAACGATAATTTTTTAAAGCAGTTTATCCGAAAGAAACGTCGTGATATCGCACAACAAGTACGAATACGTATAATATATTTACAAATTCACGTTATTACTTGGTAAGAATCTGTGGTAGAATAAAATTCTCGTTTGATCCTTGTCAACCGAGATTATGTAATTCATTCGAATGCTAATACGAAGATTGGATTGTTCTGAAGAATTCTCAAAGGAAAATTTTATTTATTTAATTATCCGTAGAAAATGCACGCTACGATGCTGTAATTCGTTATTGTACAGGTTTCACTAGATTTTTACAATTTATTATTACACGTGTCTTTTAAATGTGTACATCACGTATATTATACATGGATTACGGGTTTGAAATTTAGGAAAAAATTTCATTCCACCCCCTGCAACCCTACTATTTATTATCCTACTTATCTTCTATACGAGTATCTTACATATATATTACGTATTACATAAACTATACCGATTTTAACCAAAAAATTTCATTTAACACCCCTCGGAGAATACCTCCTGTAATCCCATAATTTATCATCGCATTCTCCCCGCTGTATAAATATCTCGCGTCCATGTTATTCGCATAAATCGTGTGAATTTTTAGCAAGAAAGGTTTCTCGAATACATCGCAAACAGAGTTGCCCCTTAAAAACGGTAATAATCTCACTTTCTGCATAATCATCTCGCGTTTATATTTCACGCACAGACGACATCGGTTCTCTAAATGTTTCTGGAAACGAGATTCCACTGAAGAGACTAGAGAAATAAATATCTGGACAGAGAAAGAACTAGGAGAGGATGGAATCTTGGGGGTTTCGATTTAGGATCGGGAACTGAGCCCCGATCATCCCCATAGAGGACTCGCACTCGGCCGCTTTTCACGCTGCGAATTTCCCCTTGAAACAAAGACTCGATAGCGGTTTAATCCCGATACTGGAAGCCTGCTGCGGAACAATTTCGATTTACGATTAAATGGAGCCGGGACGCTCGGCGTCGGGTTGGACGCGGAGCATAAATAGGAACCGCACCGGCGCGGGTTCGAGCGATCTGATTGCGGGGAAACTGGCTGGCGTCGATTCCCAGAGCTTTCGCGATCGCTGGAGAATCGGATCCCGTTGTAATCCGCGCTCTTGAAAACTGGTGTAAGAGTGGCCAGCCGGGGTACACGTTTTCCCCCCTAGGATGCCTATCGGTACACTCTAACGACTGGATTAACCGGTCACTCTCAAGCGTGCTTGTCCGTATAATCCGATTATTTTCCTCGTCCTCGGCTGTCCGGTTTTAGCCAATGCCCTGAAACTCCTCCCCGGTATCAACCCGGAATTCCCCGCGTTACGTAATTCCGGATAATTAACTGGCATCGAACGAACGAGATTCTACCGAGTCCGATATTTGTCCACTGGCACTTTCCTCCAACCGGTACACCAGATCCAGTCCCCCCATTATCTCTCCTCCTATCAAACGCTCCTACAAATAATTCCCTCCTTTCCCGAATTCTTTCAGTTTTGCATTTTTGCATTTCACTTTTTATTCGGATGCTTCGGCAAGGCCAGGTGAAACCGTCGATACCAACTGCGATTGCGTTGGAATTTTTATATAACGGGTCTAGTAATAATTATCGTCGTTTTACGATACATTTTTAAAGCTAATTTATTCAAACGAAACGAAAGAATTTAATCGACGATATAGTTGCCGTTGTTTTCGACTACTCGTACCCAACGCTTAAGTAGTATCTCGATTCCTCTATTGTCAAATTCTCGCGATTTTCATTCGAATAACTCGGTTGAGGCATTTTTCACGCACTCTTCGGTATCGAAATGTTTTTCAAGAAGATTTTTCAAGGAACGAAAGGAGAACTTCCCATCGGAACTCGCCTAGATTCGCAAAATAATACAGTTCAAACGCAATCTTTTCGCAGCAAAGCTTGTTAATTACGCTTCGCACTTTCTGAATGTATCGCGTGTTTGTAGATTATGTCGATGAAGTTAGCGGCAAGCGGAATTTTAAACGAATACTAAGAAACGACATTAATTGTTACTAGCCCTGATAGTATGTACAGAAATCTTTATTCGAGGCTGTTTAAATTTTTATACACTAAGATTCTTTGTCCAAATTTTTAATTCGATGTGAAAAAAATATTCTTGCGATAAAGTACACCATTGTACTCGCGAGTGATTAGTGTCTGTAAGATGTATCACGAATGAAGGTTATCGGTGATATCAGCAGGAGATTATGTCGGTTTGTTTGCCTCTCGATTAAATAAAACATTAACGCATGTAAATCGGTGTACACGCGTGTTATGAAATTACGGGTTGTCAAACATACGCACATTTCCCTCTCGTTATCGCAATTTGGCAATATTATTTATTCCGAACGAGTAATCAGAGAAATTAAGGTAATTAAGTATTCCCATAGGCAGACGTGAAATCGCATTTTACCGATTTATCATTTCAGAATCAACGATGATTAAACATGTATTACTTATTCGACGAGTGCGATCAATTTTAAACACCGTGATTTTTACAGCTCTGTTATTTTTTCTTAGATCTTCATACCGGGTAATTTATTTCTTTCGATGAAATTTCTCATTGAAAAAATTAAGGGGTAATTAAGGATTTACTATTGTAGGATAATAATAAATAATATAATAATAATATTATAGGATAATTATACTATAATTTAGGATTTTCGGCTAATTAAGGATTCCCATAGGGCGACATGGAAAACTTTTGCTTTCGGTACGCGTACCGATTAAATATTTATCGTTCTTTTGGCGAATATCGTAAGCTCTAAAAAGCTTGGACTTTTTTAATATCTTGCATAGTTTGGCTACACAGCAAATTATTACACGCGAATATAGCGGAACGATATCGACTGGATCGTTCGTATAGGGTGCTACAAAAGTTTAATACGCTAAATTCTGAAAACGCATTTGCACGGTAACTCGTATAACTTCATACCAGGTTGAGTAAATCTACTTTGCAGTGTAACACATTTTGTTGGAAAGTTTTACGTTACATTCGAAAACGTAATACTGTCCCTCGGTGCGCGAGCAAATTGTTGCCTGAAAATATTACAGCGTACGAAATTTTTAGCGTATTTAAGCGCGTGAATTTTTAATAATTCGCCATCCCGTGACTAAACCAGGCACAATTTCGTTAGGTCGGACGAATTTTATCGGAGATCGGTAATTCTAGCATCGATTGTCGAAAATAAAATAACGTAGTTGGATATTTCTAAAATTCTTTTTTTCAAATCGTCAAGTAGAGCAGTAGCACGCGTGTAAATGGAATGGAATGGTACGTCATTCATATGGATTGAAAGGTTAATTGGTGGAACAACCAGGTATTTCGTTCGGCCATCTCGTTACTGATGTTGTTACTCTTGTCAACAATCGAAATTTATCCAACGAGTTTCGCGTGGAATCACGATAAATCTGAACACGTGCGCGGGTGATGCATTAGTGGAAAGTTTATGAGGAATTAACGTAGAATGTTCATTTGAAATTGTAATCCGATATTCAGAGGAGAATCGCGACGAATCCTGGTGTATGTTAACGATTGTCAGGGTATTTCGCTTGTACCGTGTTTTAACGTTCAACGTAAATACCCACGCGCGATTAACGGCCGTACGGATGCACCGTGTTACGGGTTAATTACCAGCAACATAATAATCTATCGATGAAAAATAAATTCGCGGTATTATAGTGGAGTAAATACGGGATAAATACGTCACGTTAATTACCGGCAAGTAACTCCGCACCTGTTCGCTTTATCTTATTTTTTCGGCACCAATTCAAATCCCTAGATTTCCGAAAGCACTCCTTTGAATACGCGTAGTTTATCGCATTTGTTAATTCGTATTGTACATTTTATATATTCCCTTTGTTACATTTTTTATTATTTATTACACATTTTAAACGACATTTATTACGTCTAGTACACGCTATCCGTTTATGTAAGTTTCAAAACGCGTGGCAATGACAGCTGTGGAATTTTATTATATAATTCGCTACGATAATCTGCTTTAGAATTATTAGATTTATTATTCAAAGCGTGTACTTTATATTTCATGTATTATATTTACTATCCTCGCTATTATGTATAGCTCGCCTCGATATTTTCATTTTCAGGTTGTTGAAACGATAGGTGCTTTCCACCGAGCACACACGGTTTAAAATTACACGTATCGAACTTCTAAAATGAGACAGACCTGTTTCCACGGAATATTTCAAAGTTTTATCTATATTAATGGGAATTAAACAGCGACGATCGCAGTTGCGAATAAAAGGGAGAGCGACGGTCGAGGAGAATGAATCGACGATACTTGCGCCTATTTATTATACGAGCTGCGTTTATCGTTAGAAATTATTGCGGATGGTAGCCTCTATCGGTGCGAGGTAACTATTGGTAAATCATAGAACACGCTGCTACAATGCCACGATTGTTTTTCCACTGCAGAATGTGCAGCTATTCATATCATTCTCCCTTTATACCTTGTAAACGTTCAGCTCGCTGCTAGGCTATTCCAACAGTTGCTCAACTTTTCCAACGATTCATGGAAGATCGCTATCTTCCCTTTACCATCAGCCAGGTTTAAAAATTCGAATGTATCCGTAAAGTTAACCGTTTGAGTGCCACACGTTATAGCTGTCTTATTTCCTATCCAAAAATACCAATCGGCGCGATAGCGATTGTCTTATTCTCGAATAAAAAAAATGCCAAGGAGCTCTATTGCGCTATTTGCATCCAAATGTTATATTAAAATTAAAATTCGTTCCCTTATCAGCTGTCTAATTATTTTATTTTTGTACCGGTTGTTGGCTTTGCAGCCTAGAGCGCTAGAACTTTTCGAGAAAAACAAAAGAAACGCAAAATCGCTCCTTGGCACTCAAACGTTTAATATCTGTTCTTTTTTTGCGAATATGTGTATTCTATCGAAATTAAATCGTATCTATCGTGTGATTAAATCCAAAACTCTCTTCTAAAATCGTATCAAGCGATTGGCGAAGGCAACAATCTCAGGGATCATCCGACACGATCTCTGAGCAATCGCTGGAAAAGAAATCGCGTGGCTTAAGAATTTTTCGCGCGTACATCTCCGTTTTGGTTGGCCAGTTGGTCAATTGATTTTCGTGCCAGCGTTGCGCGAGCGATCTATGGATCGGCTCGATTGCCATTCAAACGTCGATGTCACGTGCTTGGAATGCCGAGTGCACGGTGCGTGTGCACGGATCAGACAATGCCTGGCCGTTGAAAAGAACACCACCAGGTCCCCGTGCAACCGTTCTCTACGACTTGGATCAATGAACGAAACGCTTTACGAGCAATTACTCGCGAATCCTCGTTCATTCACGCGTAACCAGACATGGTTATCACGCCGGTGCAGGGGCCTCATATGAATGCCACTTTCTTCACACCCAACGCTTTCGCGCCTCGCGCTTAGGATTCTTCGGTCGAGAAACAGAGTAGGTTCCTTGGAATTCCACGCTTCGAATTGTTCTTTACGTGTAACTGTGAATATTAGACACGACGGAAACGAGAGAAGCTCGTTCGACAACGCGAATCCTGTGGTAAATCTGAAATCTGAAAACGCGTTAAACGTCGTAAAAGCGCGTGTGCTCGGTGGCGGGAAAGGAGGAAAAGCTTGGGAAAAGAGAGGGAGACCTGGTGAACCGCTAGTGACCTAGTTGCCAAGTGTGAGAAACGCTGGTTGCCAGCCACTCGAAGAGGAAACAGCGCGAAAGGAAGAAAAGGAGGAATGTTGCGTGGAAGAAGCGTGGCCGGATCGATCGTCGCCGCAAATGAACCCCTGGGCAAACCGACAACGCTCGTTGCGTGTTTACACGCGCATTTACCACCGCGGTGCCCCTGGAACCGTGTGATTAATAATACCGGCAGGACGGCAGGGCGCCATCGGTAGCCGGAGACCGAGAAACCAGACAGCACCCGGCCGACTATATCCACTCTTCTGGCACATCATGCTAATCTTCTACTTTGCATACCCTATCCGTGCAGTTCCAGCCAGGGTTAATGCCGCGCCGCTCATTTTATGTCACCCGAGATACCGCCTCACCGACATTCCCCTTCCTCTCTCCTTTCGCGATAATACCTCACGCGCTTCTTAGCACCGGCGATCGTTAGCTTCTTTTTTCTTGGCATCCACCCGAGGGGTTACACCGCCTCGAACACGGCGTCCAACGCGGTCTAACCCCGGGGGTGGATGCCAAGAAAAAACCAGCTAACGATCCACGCTGCTAAGAAGCGCGCAGGTTTTATCGCCTCGGGTCTATAGATTTACAAACTTCCAAGATTCGATCGCTCCGTTTCACTCAGGTTTCGGATAGGTTCGATTAGGTTTGAATTAAATTTAGGTTAGGTTTAACCAATCATAGATTTACAAACTTCCAAGGTTCGATCACTCGGTTTGAGTTATGTTTGGATTAGGTTTGTTAGGACTCGATCGTCACACGTCACTGATCAACGCTACTACTCTTAACGCGGTGATATCCCAAGGGTACATGCCAAGAAAAAAGAAGCTAACGAAGAGAGGGAGGTTTTATCGCCTCGGGATACCATAGATTTACAAACTTCCAAGGTTCGATCGCTCGGTTTCACTTAGGTTTGAGTTAGGCTCGATTAGGTTTGAATTAGATTTAAGTTAGGTTTAACTAACCATAGATTCACAAACTTCCAAGGTTCCATGACTCGGTTTGGATCAGGTTCGTTAAGACTCGATCATCGCGATGTTACTCCAGGGGTGGATGTCAAGGAAAAAGAATATTCCAAAGTTTGAGTTAAGTTTGTTAAGATTCTGTCACCGACCACCGCTACACCAAGGTTCCAAGGTTAACGAACGTAATCAACGCCACGCCGTTCAAATCTAAAAGCAGCCGACTTTGTGAGAAAGCTCGCGGCGATGTCCAATCGAGGCTCCGAGCTGTAAAGTCACCCTATGACCAGACTCTGTCGAATTAATCAGGATCCCGATCGGCGAGTGAGAATGCGAGGATTTACCGTGGCAGTCGGTCAATTTAAGTGGAAATTGGAAGGCGCGAGACGAATGACCGGGTGAGACTGGCCTGAAAGGGAATTGGCAGGCCTGTTCCTAGACGCGTTGTCGAGATCGGTCCCTTACCTCGTGGCAAGGGGCTGCAACGAGGCGTATAATTAATAGCCTGTTGAGCGTGACAGGCTGGCGATAATAATTTTGCACGATGTTAAAAGCACGCGAGAGGAAGGCAAGCTCTCTTTTCCCGAGCAGACAGCCTGTTTCGACCAGCCCGATTGAAAATGTAAATTGCCACGCCCGGCCTGTTTCCCGTTACAATTCGGCCTCGTGTTTCTTATATGCGCGTCGATAAATTAATAATATTAACGCTGAAAGAGGCGATCGGTTCGTAGAATTCGCGATTAGGATTGGGTGCTCGATCGCCGTAGTTCATCGTTTCGATCGGCCGATTAAATTTGGAGTTTTTAATTTTGAAAATGCCGAATATGGGAATTTAATAGATAGTGTCTCGATTTATTTTAATTTAGCGTTGGATTAGACGTAGGATTTTTAATAATACGTCACCAAAAACATATTTATTTTTCGTAGAGCAACGATATTAATTATGGAAGGTGGAAAATTAGATAGGTTATTTATCAGTTGTCTTTCTGTTTGTAAGACTGCAATACACGACGAAGGAACGAGTATGTTTTTCGCGTGCTTGCTACTAGGCCTAATCTAATTCGGTGGATCGACGCAAAGTTGACAGTATTAATTGAGAATTGAGTTATGCGATGGAAGATTGACACAAATAATATAGCGTGGCGTAGAGGTTGGTTGGCAAAGGTTGACTCAAGTGATCGAGATTGACCCTTTCCTGTCCTTATAGATTTGTGTCAGTGGAACGCACTAGTCGCTTTCATTTATTTTAAATTGAACTATTTATTACACACAGGCGACGTGAAACTTAACGAACCGATACCGCGATGTTTCCTTCGCACCCTCTTTCAATTCCACCGGTCAATTATAACGATGAACGATATTTTAATTAATTTACGACGACACTCACGATGTAGTCAGAGTTCGGAAGTCAATTATTTTCTATCGAGTTTTACCAGTGGCGAATATTTATGCGCGATTAATATCGTTCTGGCAACTCGCGTGTTTCACTCTTCGCGATAAACACGAAACGTCGTTTTCCTTTACTGTCTCTTCCGAGTAAGAAATTGTCAAGGAATATCCACGATTGTATTCTTACAAATTTCATAATTCAAGCTGAACACTCCGAAATCGATGTAGTAATTCCAAAACGATTCTGGAAAAAGGAAAAGTATATTGGAAATTTAGCAGAGAAAGTCCAAATTCGATCGTGGACATGCAAAATTCGCGTGACGCTTGGAAAAGCAAATAACTTTGGCGCAGAGAGGAAAGATGGGGCTAGTGGAAAGAGGTATGAGGAAAAGGCGGAGGACATATTGTCCGAAGAAGAGCCCTAGCCCTTGTTCGCTGCTTCAGCCGTTTGGTTACCGCGTTATGGTGTTCCACTGGCATCGCTCAGCCGCAAACTCGATTTGCGGGGCTGTTCGTACGAACAGCCGATTGAATTTCGATGGCGTTTCCGCGTGACAACCGGGAAATATTGTTATTTCGCCTGCCGTACGGTGTTCTTTCTTGCCGGTTATCGAACTAGCCAACAGCCGAGGCTTTCTACGTCCCTTATTCCCACGGCTGCTGTTCAACATGGCCGACTAGTTGCCGGTTCATTCGCCTCAAACCCCCGCCATCTTGTTGGTCACGCACCGTGGCCAACAGCGTAGAAATTTATAACTAACGGCGAGAATCTCGAACATCCTCCTCCACCTCCCTTCCATTTTTCTCTCGTCATTCCGTCGTTAAACCAGCCAAGTTTTTCCGCCCTTGTTATTGCGTCTGTTGCTCGTGGCCGTCGATGAGGCACGCCATTCTTCTTCCTTTCTTTCGCCACGGAACACAGATTGCGCCGCAACTCTCGCACCGTTCTTTCACCGTTCTCTCACCGTTCTTTCACCGTTGAGAAAAAGTTGGACGCGACCGCGCGTGTCGCAACCGCCCTTTTTCTCCTACGCCCCTCTGTGTACGCGTTGCTTTTTGCAATTTCCTTTTCCCCTCGCCGGCAACCCCCGCCGATTCTTTTTTCCCTCGCTTCTCCAGGGTTCCTCTACGCGTTATCCAACCGTTTCTTTCAAGTGCTCGCGGAGGTGTAATTTTTCATTCGCGCGAGGAATCGCCGATTAATGGAAAAGTTATCGGATATTCGCGCAACCTCCCGGACAACGGGGTATTCTTTTATCTCTTGCCAAACCTTTTGTTTCGTTTAGTACTCTTTCAGGGAGCATGGAACTTTGGCAGTTTCGTTTCACCGCTAATTTACCGCTGTTACGTTGAATAATTTAATTAAGAAAACAAGAGGGGTGTTATAACAGAGTTTTATTTTTTAAAAATGTGTTTCACGTTGCGTATCGTGGTTACGAACGCAATGGGAATTGCTAAGGAGTTAACCTTGATTCGAATGGAAAGGAAAAGCGACTAGCAGTCCTTATCAACCAGTAGTATTGATTAATCAAGACAGAGCCTTCTACGAGACTAAAGAGATCGTACTCGTTGCGATAAAGTACCTGTCCTTTCACCTTTAAAGAGAATTACTTTTATTTCGCGTTTCCAGTCGTGTTTTTCGCGAAATCTCAAAAACTGAACATTATCGCCGTTCATTCCCGTGATTTATTGCGAAAATTTACTCTTATCTCCGGTTTCCTCGCCCGCAGCGTTACACACGCTTCACCAAATCGCCCCCTTTACCACCAAAGCGGCGGAATATAATTCTAAAATATTCCAAATAAAAGTCGTAAATCACGCAACGGGAAAAATCGGTGAAGCGATTTAAATCGAATAAGTCACTGTCTGGTCTATCATCGATTAATCTTGACTGACACGCCGTGTAGTCGCCATGTTTTCCAGCGAAGCAATCGTAAAATACACCTCCATTTCCAGTCATTAGCCTGCCCCAAGATCGATTCTCGAAATTCTAATTAGCAAATGACAGAAGATTTTTTTGTAAATTCGTGAAATTTATTTAGTTGATCAATTTTTCCGAAGAAACTTTTCTATTATTTTTAAGTATTTTCGTACGAACAGTTCAGGAATCGATAGGTAGAAAATTTCACTTAAATTCGATTCTCGTCTGAAAAGTATGAAATTAATGGTATTCGTATTTTCTTCGTTACAGCTGCGAGGGGTTGTACATCGAGGATCTCGAGGTTATTTACGTTTACCACGATAACGAGTAAGTAATTGGCAACCGGGTTTCAATTTTATTTTTACCTAATTTTAAGTCTGCCAGCGAATCGCGAGCCAAGGGGTTAACCATCCGCCACCCCGCTGTTACCAGTCTCACGTTCGCTCGGTACTTTCTCCGACAATTTCCGTCCCGTGTACAATTGTGCTCCTTACCGCGATATATTTTCGCAACAACCACACGCCTCGAGTACACTCTCCACCCCTTTCCATCCTCGCTCGAACCGTTCAACACTCCCTTCATCCTCATTTTCATCCCCATTTTTGCCCCCGGAACACCGTCCCCGCGATTTCCCGCGCATACCGATTACTCCAAGGAACCGACCGCCACCTACCTTCTCTCTGCCCTTCTCTTTCTCCCCGAAACACCACATTCCTATCGATCATAGCCGTCGCTATCTCGCCGCGATATTATTGAAAACGAGCACGTACCCGAGCCATCGCCGAACTCCGCGGCATTTGCATAAAATCAATTCATCCGGCATTCCTCGCCGCGCGTATTTCGAATTAAAAAATAACAGAACCAACCCCCGTTTCCTGAAACCGCGCCTCGGCCAACCCCTCTTCCAATACCTTCACTTCCTCCCCTCTTTTCTCCGTTTATTTACGGTTGATCGCGACGTCTCCGAATTTTTCCAAGTCTCGTTCGATGATCCCGAAGAGGAGAAGCGGTTGCTAGCAGATTCCCGAGTTTGGATATTTTCTTCCAGCCCCGTAGACGAGGTTTAGTCTCGCTAAGGAGCGGCAGAAGGGTAAATAGCGAGTGGAGAATCGATGATGAAGGGTGACTTGGTTTCCACGCGGTCGGATTATGGGTTATGGGTTAGGTTTGACGGGGGTTGCGAATGAGAGATAGGTGGTAAGGTTTTTGGGGTACGACGTGTAATTCGTGGATAGGAAATTTGGAAATATATTAAGTATTACGTGTAATTAGTTTTTTAATTATATCGGTTATTAAACAGTAGGTTGGTAGAAATGTGTATTACATATTGAATTTTAAATATTAATTTCGCGTAGAGTGTAGGTAGTTAAAACTTCGCAGTAAATATTATTAAACGTTATTATATAATATCTAAATATTATCGAGTATCAAATATTAGGTGTTATAAATTATTAAGTAATATATAGGTGGATTATTTTTTAGTTGGATTTCGATGGATTTTGCAGCGAATGTGGAATCGCGATTTTTTCAAAGCCGCTTTTTTCCCATTTTCCAAGAGTAAACGGGACTTTTGCCGAACATACGAAATTTTATTCCGTTTATTCGTGGGTGTTTACGTTTGTTCGAAACCTCGATTTTTTTTTTATTTTGCACACTCGTGTGTAGCAGAGGAAAAGACGATTTCTAGAGTTTTACAGAAATATCTACCCCAAAATATAGATATAAATTCTTATTGAAAATTTAATTTATTATCAGTGTTTGTGTATTTGTCCCCCGTTAGAACCTTTTATTTTCTTTGTCGAGTTATGTATGAAGTAAAATTTCGATTAATCTTCCAGTAGGTATAGACAATTTATTCAAAATTTCTTATGCATTTTAACGTAAGAAAATGAGAAAAAATTTGCGAACCGTGAACACCTGGTAGAAACACACGCACACGCGTGCATAAACTAAAAAATTATTCGCATAACTCAGAGAGCATGTTGCGAAACACGGACGCGCTGAAGGAACTTCCTTCGAAGACCATTTAAATATGCATCCTGCGACCATGCATGGAAGGACTGCAGGTTTAATTGAGATTTATTCCGATTCCATGGAAACTGCGCGCAATTTGCGCGCGAGAAAACGGGATCCTCTCGTCCCGACTCTCCACTCGCCTTTTTCCCTTTTCTCTCCTCTCTTTTCCCTCTTTTTCCAGCGAATCGTTACTCTTTACTCGCGGTTTCCATATCCAAGTGCGTAAAACGGAAGGGCTGAGCGCGAAATCGCGTTGGTAAGCACGCTCGAACGCCGGGCGCGCAATCTCGCGTGCGAGTAGTCAACATCCGCCATTGCTGCAACTTGCCGCCCCTCTAAATCATCGCGTTATTCCAAAGACTATGAGATTCGCGTGATTTCTCCCCGACAGCCGCGATTTCAGTGATGCATCGTGCTCAGAAACTGGCGAACAAGGCGAGAAATATATCGAGAGTTCGATAATTTCCATCGGCACTCGTCTACTACGTGTTTTGTTTACAAACTACCATCGCGAGTCCCGCTTTCGTGTTTTCCGCATTCTTATTCACCGAACAGGCACAATAAATTACCGCGACGAACAATTGACTGGCAATTAAATGTCGAAATTAGTTATACGTAATTCTCTGTCAGGGAAATCACACTTAGGTAAAAATAATACATTTCCATACTAATTTAGTTATTATTTTTGTTCCAATGACGGACAAGTTTATCTCTCGTTGCATCGTATCACGCAAGGTTAATAATAAAAATACACGCGTTAAGTAATGTTCAAATGCAGAAGGACAGAAGGATATTCAGCAATCGGTTAAGCATGTTTATCGTTTAAACTGTCAATTCATTGGTCATTATTTCATCTAACAATAAGCTAAACGCGACAGTGAAACGTGACTAATTTATAAACCTGTCTAGTAAACTCTTGAAAAGCTTACTCCAATCGTGCTAATTTTACATTCTACGTGTAACTTTAAATATTCCTGGAAATCGTGTTTTTTCTAAAAATACTTTTAGAATCAATCGTCAACAGCTCGGATTAACTTCTCGTTCTCGAAAAGGGGTGTTAAAAATTTTATTTTACGACACAGGTTGAAACCGCGAGTTTTACGATCTTCCCGACTCGCCGACGATCAAATAAAACTACGAATTTTCAAACAAATTTATTTTTTCACCCTACGCGGCTTATTCGTTCCACTTTTTTCGGTTTTCTTCGGATTTATATCAATCTTACGGTTTATATGGAACTGTGACAATATTTCAAGCACTCGAGATAATACTTTTTGTGCGCAATGCATTTCTATGTGTATGTAGAACGTATTTTATCCCTAACACGCGTATTAAATCAAACAGTAGATCCGTATCTACTCGATGAATCTACTACTCGAATAACAAAGTTCAATTGTTCAAAGCGAAGAAGTCCGTAGATTATCTAAGAATCAGGAAAAGATGGCCAGATAAGGCAATTACCTGACTAAGTCATTAAATTATTTAATCATGCAATTATTCTTCCTTGGAGAAAAACCCAAGCTTAACACGCACTCGGCAAAACACTCTTAAAATAACAAAGTTCTATCGAAACCAGGAAAATATCACATATCAAGCTATAGACCCACACACGATCGCGCAGACGTTAACGTAAACAACGACATCTCGTTATACTAATGAAATATAGTCCGCTACTCGTCTTTTAAAACCCTTTTGCTACGGTGAATTTTTCCAAAAAATACGATTACGAATTTATGATATACAGTTTAAGTTCCGAGGTGCATTATATAAGACAAAGTTAAAATATTCTTTCCTATGGTTTCACAATCCTACTTGTCTTTTTTGATATAGAAAACATATTTCCGATAAAGCACAAAAAATCAAATAGTTTTTTAACTTTCTTGTAAAGATTTTTTATCCTTTTAACTCTTTGACTACTTTAGGAACCTATGGGCGCTCTCAGCATCACAAACGTAAAATTTCAGAGCGTTTATAGGTTCCCACAGTAGTCAAAGGGTTAAGAAACCTTACTTTTCCTCGGATTCATCCATGGTTTATCGTTGCAAAACGAATGTCGGATTATAGCGACACAACGATGCTTAAGAAATGGAAACAGAAATATGGACTATTGTTTATCTTCGAGCAACCATACTTTCTTTCTCACCCATTAATAAATTCACTGTCAACTACGAGAAATCTCGTGGTGGATTGCGATTTGTCACGGAATAAATTCGTAGCCGCTTGAGTTTGGAATTATTAGAAAAGGCAAATCCCATTTTAGTATGATATCTGAAATTGAATATTATTAGATTCTTTGAAATTCCTTTAAAATAAAATCTTCGCGCCTAAAGCAAAACGCTCTGAATTTCCCTGGCAATGAATGGGTTAATCGTTGCAAAACGAAGACTAGATTATAGCAAGACACTTCTAATTCTCAGAGTATTTTCTGCTACTTATCCCTGAAAGTTAAAAGTTCCAAACTAGCCGCGAATAAATTCACGAAACGTAACTCGGAATATCGTGGAAGGATCAAGATTCAATTGGTAACAGTGGTTATCCTGTCAGCGTCGCGACGCTGATACGCGTTTTACATCGGAAAATTGACGATGAATTCGGTCCAGTTGCGAATTTCCGTGAAATTGGCGAAGGGAAGGGAAGGGAATGGAAATTAGCGTGGTAACTTGTCGGAAAGTCCGACCGCGTGGCTCCGAAGGAGAAACGGTAAGATGTTATTATTGCCTGTCACGCGAACGTTTGAATAATTTGCCTCGTCAATTAAGTACATCGTTCGCGTGAGTCGGTTCCGTGCAGGATAAAACGGGAAAAAGTAATCAGGAATGGCATCGGATAAACGCAGCTGACGCTGCGCAGATATCGCTGGATCTTTTGCGTTCGGCAGGATTTATCGGCTGTAAGTGCTGTCGATGAAATGTCATCCTGCCGTCGTATGACGCACGTTTTACGCGTGATTATGATTTAACGAATGCGACGTTATTAATGGGGAAAAGCGCTGTTCGCGTTTCTGCCGCGAATGATTTGTTGCGCCTAGTCGATATACCGTATGGTTTCTGAATCAAATTGAGATTTATTTACACTAGTGATTATTTTCATCCACGTAAAATACCAGTCATGTCTTAGCGACGCACGATTTATCCGAGAAATAGTAGTAATATCGTTTATTTCGTAGAAATTGATTATTCACGGTAGTAATACTGGAAACGGTTAATTCGAAGAAATTATTTAAATAATTCCATACAGTTTAATACGCGGTTTTCCCTCTCGCATACCATACATTCTAGATCTTTCGGAAAAAACCCGCATTTTAAAACCAAATTCACACACTTAAACTACGAATGAAATTATACGCTCGTCGACAATTAAAAATCGCAATTAAAATTTTCGTATTTGGTATAACGAATTTGAAAAGGAGACACGAGCTTCTTTACGTACTAATTAAAGCTTTTAACGACGTAACATTCTACGTAATTGAATAATACGTGTTCTCCATTCTGTATTTACCACTCGGCCGTGTTAATATTTACGAATTGTTAAAAAAAGTTCCTTTATCACCCGATACATTTACCAGATCCTACAGGCAAAATATACTTCTCCCGTTTCAATCGACTTTTATTTGCAGTACGAAAATACACGCACACAGGAACAAAAGTAAATCGAACGAGGAGAATCTGCGCGAGCGATGAGAAGGAAAAAAGCAGGAAAAAGGAAATATCGTTAAACAAATATGCATACTAAACTGTGCAACGCGTGTTTCGTCTGTTTCTTCCGTTTCTTTATCGCTGTCTCAAGGTGTCTCTTTCGTAGCTAATCTTGTCAGACTCTCGACACGAACGACGCTCAATTAAATTTTTACCCGGCCTAAGCAATTGCCCGTTCGCGGACTTTTATTTGCCGGTCATTACACGCTCGGATTATTTCGGTCTTTGGCGCGGGAAATTGAAAACAACGGCAGCTCGAGTAGATGCGAAAGTTCCGTGCGAGAAGCCGATATTACAACGCTGCCGCGATATTACCCAAGGCAAAACTCTACCGTGTAATTTGCTGCCTGGCACTCTAAAATTTCGCGGCACGCGTATAACGAAGGAGGAGAGGGAGAAAGAAACGAGGAGAAAGAAAGAGAAAAAGAAACGAAAAGAAAGAAAGAGGAAAAGGGAAAAAATAAAATGATAAAACTGATTGACCAACGGGGGTCGGTGAAGATCGATGAAAAGCATCGCGAGAGGAGAAATTTGCAACGGTGTTAGAACAGCGAATTTAATTTGAAGCTTTAATTGAAAATATTCACGCCGAACATTCGACTAATCAATCGGGAAATATGAATGGAAGCACGCGTCGTTTCGACACGGTGTAAAAAGATGGATGACGATAGGAGGTGGTGGAATTGCACGATTACTTTGATAGAAGGAGTGTTAGTAACGCAGGAACGAAACGCTTAAATTTCGGGTATAATCGATCCTTTTTATAAATATTAATTCCGACCGAGATGAAAGTAGTAAATTTATGCTAAAAAAAAGGAGAGTGTAGTATGTTGTATTACTGGCGTAGTGAATTATTCATATACATTAATTATGAATAATAAATATTTTCTGGTCGCAGAATTTTGGCGCGAGTTTACGGCTGATAATAAATTTCAGTTTCAATCGCGGTGAATTAAATTGTACGAGCGAAATATTCGTAATTTATTCGTTTTAAATATTCTTTTTCGCGTGTGTAACGATATTAGAATTTTAGATTAATACCGATTAAGATTAACGTATCCTGCTTATGAAATTAGTCGGGCTAGCGAGTGACGTGTGAGCAAAAATAACGAAAGTTTAATGGCAGGTCTTGGGGAGAAATTTGAAAGACCACGTGACGCGGCGTTTATCCGAAAATCTTTACGACTTCTGCAAAATTCCCAACTACAAAGTCGTTCCACGAATGAAGTCGTTAGACTACGATAACTCCTGCTTATGGTAATGCCGTACTCTCGTTTCGCATCATTTACAGAGGAAGTATATTACCGTCGTAACGGGGACATAGATCATAAAAAGGAAGAAAAGGAAAAAAACTGAATGAATAGTTTTCCTTTGAAAGTGTCGTGTCATTGATTTTCCCTCGCAGCCCGTATACCGAACATGTAAGTGTTACGTATTTATCGATCTAGTTAATTTTATCGCAATTTAAATTTTCGCGTTATCTCCCGCGTTAGGTTAAAAAGAGATTATTCAGGTTTTTATTGGACTCGATTTAATCAAGACAGCTTAATCACCTATTAAAATTTATATATCACGCGTTCATTCGTCCTCTTACAAATTATTTCATTAACCACAATCTTGGTTTATCGATTAAAATGTATATAAATCTTCGTTAACCGTGATTTTATTTCTCTTTCTCATATACATTTATCGTGTGGTAATTTTTTAATTTTTTTTTTCTCCGTGTCCGGAAATAATTCGATCGTACGGATTAATATAAAATTCTCCTAAAATTCTGCAGCATTTTGCGTTTGCTCCGATAAAGGTATTTACGTGGAATCGAATAAACGTGTTACTCGAATTTCAATGGAAACTAATAAAAAGCAGCTAGCTAATATCCGCGATTGGCAAGAGATAATCGGTATTTATAAACGAGTAATTAACGTCACGGACATGCTCGATTACAACACACCTCTCGAATGTTAATTCGATAAACGAGTACTTCGTAAAGAACAAAACGACATAATACGATGTTGCACGCATTGTCATTTACACTTTCGTTGCAAAATTGATATCGCGTTTGAACGCGTGGCCCATGGAAATCGTAAAATTAATTAAAGCAGCAAGAACTGCTAACCGTGTGACAAATCCTTTGAACATTTCACATAGGATAGTTCGGAATCCGATTTTAATTAACTATCCAAAAGGTTTGCGAGGTCAATGGAATTAAATTTTACCACGGTATCGTAAACTTTAACGCGGAATTTCATAGTCGATCGTGCGAAATTGTGAAATTTGACAAATTTGCTAAAAACTTCTTCGATTAGGGGATGACGAAAGAAAAACTATTGTGTTAAATAATAATTACCTCTAGCTGCAGTACTAATTCCAGAACATGTAATTATAGAAGCTTATATTACTTTTCTGCTCCAATTGAATGCACTATTATGCATTTACAGAAATGTATTATAACGTTAATTAATATATGAACAACTTGCTGCAATATTTAAACCACAACGGTGTTCTATATTTAAGACTGGAATTAGTAATTCAACATACCGTCCAGGAATTTAAAAATTAAAATATCCGAAACAAGTTATTTTTACTCTTTTAATAGTTTTACCGTCATCAGCACCCTCTGTTACATATTTTCGCAATTTTAATTTATTCGCATATCGATACAGCATCGCGCTATTACTACACAAGTAGGCCTGGTATTAATTTAACATACAAAACTCGCTCGACTGGCTCGATACTTTGCACTCGTTTGAATATATTCGTATATCAAGTCCTAAACGATGTTAAAAAGTTTAATAAATAACTCCTGAAATCGGCTATCGACAGATACGAAAGTCGATAACGGAACGGTGTTGAGTGGAGAAGAAAAAACGCTGTTACGCATATTAACGAGCAACAAAAAACCGAGTAACGTAGGAAACTCGCTTTTTCAATGACTACAGCATGAACTACTGTCGCAGCAAAATGATAATTAGCGCGGCAACTATTTACATATTTCGTTACATACTCCAGACTTCGATCCCACGCCACGCCACATTAAAAACCATTAAATAAACATTTACAAGAATATAAAATATTCGACGAGATGTTCGAGATAAAAGTTGCAATGCTGACATACTCTCGACCTTGAAATGGCACTAGAAAACATTATGCAGCTTAGGTTTTCCGAACCAAGTCCTATATTTTCTATCATTTTCTCTACATTTTCGATTCGAAACGTCTAAGAAGCGTAGCTGTGAACCTTGGCTTTCACTGTGCGTCGAGCAAACGATATTTCCAAGTAAACTACCGCGCAAGGTCTAGTGTCACGCCTTGCTATAAAAATGAGACCGGAATATTCAGCGTTTAGAAATGTTTTTATGTTCACGCGTAAATAGGGAAGGCAATAAAGCGTTATTTATACGATTTATGCGATCGTGACTCTCCTTCTGTTACAGTTGATATCGGCAAGATTAATAATGCTCGGGACGTCATTAATGACTTGACCGAGCATAGCCTGAAATAACATCGCGTTCCCTCGGAATGTTTTATTAAAATATCCGCAGAATTCGCGTGAATGAACGCTCGGGTGAATGAAGAAAACTGAAATGGAGAGCACATTGCCTTGAGATATTACGCTGCATTCTTCATGCAGCACGTGTGTACATGTAAAAATTGTAAGCGAAGGAAAAGCGTATGTAGGTTTGACGCGAGGAGTAGCAGTTGAATAGATCACGATATTATTCTATAAAATAGAAAAGAAACACGTAGAAAGGGGTAAAAGATATTGAATTAAATACTAATAATATTCATATCAGTAATATTAACCTCTTGCCACACTTTGACGAGTCTGACTCGTAATCAGTTAGGCGCGAATCACGGATTATTAGATTTATTTTCTGCCGTGTTCGACAAAAATTTTTGGGATATATTAGGTACGCGAACAATCATCTTGTTTATATCGTGTTTCGAGTTTTGACGCTTCGGGCTGCTTTTCCGATTATTCTTCCGAGTTAAACGGTATGACAAGGTTAATTTCCAATTTTAAATCTAGAAATGATTATTTATAAACGCCGAAATGATCAGTCCCCCGCTCTCGAATTATCTTAATAATAATAATAATCAAACGTCTGGTGTGAAAGATAAGATTAATACAGGCGAGATGATAAAAGAAGTTGGTTAAAGGCTTTAACGAGAATCACGACGGCAATTTATCAAGGTAACAATTTGTTCTCGCGTGAACCAGGGTGCATTATTCATTGCTAGCGAAGGTGTTGCAGGTTTAGGGAGAGTGCGAGGTATCGGTGGGAAGAGAATGGAAAGTTGTCAGGTGGTCAACCATCCTGAGAGGTAACCCTCCTGGCCAAGTTCGGTCCTCGGACGGGAACCGGTGTTTTCTCCGTCGAGAACCCCCGTTAACGTCCTCGCAGCAAAAACTTTCCTTGCAAAACTGATAATGGCCCCCGACTTGCGCGAATTCGCATAGCCGAGTTTACGGGTGCACTTGAAACAAATTGGCCCGTGTCGACCAACACCCGTTCTTTTCTATTCGAATTACAGGTTTACGCATTTTCATCCAAGTTCTTCCCAATTTTCTTAATCTCGCTCTAACGCGTTTTCTCAAACGCGAATGTAAGTACACGCGCGATGATAGCGGCTGGATTAAAAGCGAAGTGAAATTTCGAACTGCTATTTCAATCGTGATAAATTTCGGGAAACAACGTAGTCGTTCTGTCGCGATAAAACGTTTAGGTTCTCAGCGTAGCGAACGGCACACAGTTAGCGATCGAATTTTTAGATTCGATTCTTCTGGACGAAATATCGTTCGATCGGAACAATTAACAGTGACTCGATTCGGCAAAACGCGGTTTTCCTATTATTCTATTAAATAAAGGATAAAAACAATTGCAACGCTTCCGATAGAATATTTTACACCACCTTTTCTATTTCAACGAATCCAATTCACACGCGGGATAAAAATAACGCAGCGTTACGGAGTACGAAAAGCCGTAAAGCTATTCGCACATTTCCAAATTGAAAAAAGCTGCGTTCACGTGGGTAACTTCGAGCTAGCGAGTCGCGGTGTCTTCGAACGTGGGATTTAAGAAGGACGAGGAAGAAGGAAAGGTTTAATTAACCGAAAGTTTAATCCGGTGACGTATAGGCGGAGGTATCTAGCAGCTTAAACCACCGTTGCATTTTTCCCGCTAGATAGTCCCCGGCGGTTCCCATATGCATACAGCTGGTGTTCCGTGCGTGACACGGCAAAATGAGATCGGCCAATAATTGTCCGCGGTGGCTTCCGAGCCTATTTACATTTACGGCTACTCTATACCCCGTTATTCTAACGTTATAGAGGTCCGTAGGCGCACCAGCGTCGCGCTCGAATAATGGGAAACAGACAATTTCGCTGATGTTCCGCGACGTCAGTTTCCACCGTCTATTTTGTCCAATTTCCCGTGGGACGCTGTATATACACGTAACCGGCCGATTTCGAATATTTTTCTCCCTGTTTCCCTGCTTCTTCCTCCTTTTCCTCTCTCTCTCTCACCCTTTTTTACCTGCGATAGGCTACGTGTCGGGGCTCCAAGAGTTTCCGAGCTCGCGTTGCTCGTCCACCAAAATGACAAGTGTCTGGTCAACCTGCGTACGCATGCACGTATAGGCAGAGAACTTTCTCTATCGTTCATTTTTTCCCCATTTTCCTATTTTTCTCCGTTTTCGAGGGTATAGGGGGTACTTCTGTGTAGTCAAACAGGTAGAAACCCCTTGCACCGCGGTTTAACCCCTTGACATAGAAATTAAATACACTTGATGAAAAGGAATATATTTTTTTTAAAGATATTGCATTTTTATCGATAAGAGTGATTGATAAAACTTATCTCTTGACATACAATGAAGAGAAATACTTAGCAAAGTCGAAGAAGAATAAATGACGAGTCTAACTCGTGTTAAGACATTGTCAAGGGGTTAATGATTACGAAAAATGATCTATCGGGGAAATTTCTATTCTATTAGCGGTAATGTCATGCAAAATTTTTAGACTTTCTTCAAATTTTGGTCGTGTCAAAATATTTAACCGTCTGCACTCGAGGATTTCAATGAAAACGATGTTTATCGGTAATGAAATTCGTTCGTCGATTTATCTGCGTTAAATAATTTGAAGATTCGATATACATCATAGGGAAATTAGGAAACTACAAAGTTTAAATCTTATTATCCTCTTCTTCAGCCTCGTAACTTCATTAGCCCCGAATTCGCACTGTTGCCTCGAATTATAGCCCTTTTTGTTTAAAGCTAATTACAGTTAGAGAGCTAATTTCACAAGTCCGCGCGGCGTCTCGTGATAAACTTGTTTAAGTTTTCCACGTCGTTATTTAAGACGTTTAAGGCTGAAAGAATACAGTGTTCTTGGCGTTGTTATTAACGGACCTCGTTAGAACAACGATGAAATTAGTTTGGTCATTTTTTTCAGAGAACGCAACCAAGATCGATGCGGGCCTCGTAATTTCTCGCAAGAATTAAATTGCGTGTCTACGCGAAGAAGGGTAGGATCGTTTAAACGCGGATACTCCTTTGTATAATTTTTAAACGAACACGGAGAAAGCACGATTTATTTTAACACCTACTCTTAGATTAAATTGTTATCGTTAATCACTTGCGATTCGCAGTATCGATTCTCCTAGCTTTTATATGCGTGTATTCCAACGTAATTTATACGAGTTATATAATTTATCGATATAACTCGTTTTATACTTGAATAATTACATAGATCTGGTTATGGTAAAATTATCTCGATGAATATATCACTGGAATTATTCAAGAACATTTACTTTTGATTTAATTTTATTTCGATTAAATTCAAACTCTTACCTTTAATCTCGCTTTAATTTTATTTTAATTAAATTCGAACACTTAGTTTTAACCTCGCTTTAATTTTATTTTAATTAAATTCCAACGCTTAGTTTCAATTTTAGTTTCAAATTTCCTTTTAATCCCGACCTTTTCTATCCACCCTTTATCCTTACAAAAATCGTCGTTATTATTCGGCGACAAATGACCGTTTTTAATCACGCGTAAAGACACGATTAAATAAGGGAAATTATTAGCAAGGAACCAGTCATGATTCACGAGGCCAATTCCCCTGGCAAGCTGGCATTTACACAGTCCGCCATCGTTCCAATTTTCTCATCGAACGTTTCGTAGTTGGAACCGATGGTTATTATCCGATTGGACTCGATCGAAAGGAAAGGAACGCGTTTACCTAAAATTTTCTCAGACCGTTCACGCTCGATTTTTCGCTGAGCACGAACAAAAGTTTACGTGCCCATTCCAGTTATGGGGCTAGGCGTGGTGTTCCATTCGCTATCACCGGCTAATTGCCTTAATTGCTAATTAGTTTAATGCACGGTAAGACCCGGCGCTTTTTACTTGGCAATCCGAGGCATTGAATTAGAACGCGGCTAACTGATGCACACCCCTGCATCCATTGTATCACCGATATTTGCATAAAATACGATAGTCACGTGGAGAACAGGTGTACCGTGAAGTGTAATTGTTAGCAGAACGTTAACAGCTTTTAGATGAGATACGTGATCGAGCCAATGATTTTCTCCAAACCGTGTACTGCATTACAGCCGATTCGTTTCAATTTTTCGTGCATGCAGAAACGATTCTTTTTTTTTATTTTTAATAAGTTATTGCTTCTTCATTTACGTATTACGAATTTTTTTAATCATAATAATTTCTTTTTTGTTTCAGCTCCTTAATTATCGACTCGGAGGTACGTACAAATTAATTAAACCTAATTTTTGTCTAAAGCTCATACTATTTTACTATATCGACCATGAAGAAGAGATTGGAAAGTCGCAAAGACATTTTGTAAAACGATAAACTATCAGATGCAATTAATTTGTACTTTCTAACGATCTTCGTATTAATGGAACGTAGAAAAATAAATAAAGAAATCTTTATAATATCGATAGAAAAATAAATAAAGAAATCTTTATAATATCGATAGAAAAATAAATAAAGAAATCTTTATAATATCGATAGAAAAATAAATAAAGAAAAAGGAAGAAAGAAAGGTTCATCCTCTTTAACCCGAAATCATTTAATCGGCCATGCAAACACGCTGCTTATCACGTCCTCCTTGATTTACGAGCAATTTCGATAATCAATTTTTTCCTCGGCCTTATTCGATTTGCATGTAACGAGGCCTTGGAAATTACGTGCTCAGCGGAATCAAACGGTCGACCCGCGTGGTCGAATGAAATTTTTTCCACGTCCTATCGGCTTAACCGCCGCGTGCATAATTTCTCGCCAGTTTCGATCCATCTCCGACCATCTCCGACACGATCTCGACCATCTTCCGACCGCTTATGCTTGAAAACGCGTCGCGTTAATCGGCCGATTACTTTCGCGATAATACCGATATAAATTCCAAAGATTTAACGTCAGTTGTTTATTTCCTCCGTGGAATGGCTGGGAATGGGAAATCGATGCTCGTTGCAGCTCTCGAAAATCCATCGGATGGCACGGTTCGTCTTGCCAACGGGAACATCGTCTTTGTGGAAAAAGAATCGCCGGACAGTCCTCCGGCAGTTTAACGCCGCTGTATTATTCGAATTACTCTCGCGGCCCAATCGGGATAATTTATTCCTCGCTTTAGGCGCCGTGCCTTTCGTCTTTCCTTCGTTCCACTTAACACACATCGCCGAGCAACATCCTGAGCTTCACTCACACTTATAACGGGCGAAGTACGGAAAAAGTGCACTTTTTAAAAAATATCTTCGCATCTAATAGTAGACTTTCAATGAAATTTAAAAAATAGGTATCGCATAGTATTTCGAAGATGTAGGAAAGCACATCTGCGCAAAGTTCTTTTTTCTGTCAATTGTTTTCTTTTGTTCCTTATCTATACGCAATCTGCGAGTACAGGCAAATTTCTTACTATTACGTCTTAAAACTTTGTTTTTGTCACTTCTGTAAAACGACGCACATGCACTTGAAACTTACAGGAAATTTAAACTCGATGCTATCGAAATCAATCAACCGAATTTATGCCACTTTGTAAGCGCGAAATTTGCAGCGTCGAAATAGCACGTTTCATAAAATTCTTAGTTTTTCTTAAAAATTAATAAATTTAGGACTGAACACTAATCATTCCTGTCCAAAAATTAGTGACAATGGAAAAAAAGAAGCATTGGTATGTGTTTTACTAACACTTAACGTACGTTCTGCGTAAAAGGTATTAACACTAAACCTACCATGGTTGAAATCACTATTTTCCATATTTTTCGTATCGAGTAAAAGAAATACAGAGAAAAAGGTTAAAAATTCAGGGTGTACAGACTCTTCTGCTTCTTCTGGAAATCAATAAGAAAAATCTATCGTTGATTTTCCTTTTATCCGGGAAAGCAGACGATGTAAACAAGAACGGAACAAAAGGATCGGATTTTTTCTCGAAATTTCGTAATTATACCGGGTTTGGTTATTCGGACTCTCGACGAGGTTTAATTAAAACAGGCAGCCCGGGGCGCTCGCCGCAAATTTTATTTCCTCCGCCGCGTCTAAGTACAACCGCGAGCAATTAATTGTTCGTTACCAGTGACGTCAACTGTTCACCCTGTCAACGTTCGTCCGTTCTCTTTTCCTGCAACTTCTCGAATGAACCGTCATCGTAATTGGATGGAAGCCGTCTACCTCGGGATCGAACGTTCGAGAATCCGAAATCCACGGGAATTCCAACGGACTGCAGTCCCCTCTCGCTTCCTGCCGATCCAGTCGGTCAGATTTATATTTAAACCTGTTCGCTTGGGCCACTCGATCAATTAGGAGAAATTAGAGGAGCAACTGGTGTCCGAAGAAGTTCACGGCCGCGATGGGATCGTGGTTAAGATCAAGTTCGTTTGAGCGTTGATCATCGCCACTCGCGATGATTTATCTTTATGGCCGGGTAATTTGTCGAAGGGATAAGGAGCTGGATTTTTCAGCGTGATTTATTTACCAGTCGTTTCGGCGGCGTTATTCGGTTGATTAGCGAAATGGATATTGATAGGGAATCGGAGGTATTGTGCCACTGCCTCACCAGGCTGTCAATGTTCAATTTTTATCACGCGTGAAATTTATGAGAACGCAGGCTATAAATCCTCGTTAAACCTCGAGGTTCACCATCTTAACTTGCTCGTTTGGAATTTTATTTCTAATACGGCATAACGCTTCGAACCTTTATTTCGGTTAGTCAAATATGTACGGAAGTTCGGAGAAAGCGATATATTATGTATTAGCTTCTCGAGCAGCTTCTCGAAAAAAGAAAGTTTCGAACGAAAGTTTGACTCGGGAAAAAAAACTCTGCCATTTATTTCGGATGCGTTACGAGTCTTTAAAGTTACGTGAAAGTCGCTTTATTTTTCTTTTCGAGATATCGCAAGAAATTGTAGCAGAATTTTGCAGCCAAAATTGTGACAAGTGTTTCCCGGATCTCGCGATTCGACATAGCCGAGCTGATTAGCTGCTGGAAGAAACGGGAATACATTTCAGTAAGAAGAGGAATGCCTGTGCGTTAATACGACACTGTCGTACGAGCTGTTCGGCTGCGAATTCCGATTCACGAATTTCCATACGACGTTCCTGGAATTCCCATTAGAAGGAACGTCGCGCGAATCGAACGCCTTATGTACCATTATCCGAGAAATACCTCTCGATTCTAGACCCGCTGTCTACTCGCGTCACGAATATCCTGCCTGTCCTCTTTTCTTTTTTTCCTTTTCATCCACGCGCACCGACCAAACTGACAAATCACGTTCGCGATGTGTCTGACGTTTGCGAAATTTCCCCATGTACAGAAGCCAAAGCGAGCTTTCCTCGTCGCGGAATTAAATCTCTGTTAGCAGAAATTACCTCCTTACACCTGACGGCGATGAATACCCTGGCAAATTTCACAAAGGTCGCACCTCGCATTCCCAATTTCTCGATTATTCCCGCGTTAATTAACCCACTCGACTCGCACCGGATAGCCAACTTTCCTCGATAAATTAGAATTACAAATATTTCGCCAGGAACTTGAAATTTCACGCCTCGATGACTCGTGACGTCCACACGTGTAATCAACAACCTTCGAAATGTCCTTGGAAAACATAGACCTTCGTTTAGACACATTTTAATGGCCCCAACAGTAATGGAAACTATTTGGATGTTCGATAAACACTAGATTTACGGAACCCGTGAATTTGACGGGTGAGTTGCTCCAGTTATACAATATTAATAGATTTAATCAACTTATATTAAATTTGTTAATGTCGTAATTGTTTTTAAATTAAACTCGTGGTGTTATTTTTTAAGAAAATACGTAGTTTTCTTTAGCCGTAAATCTGACGAGTCTCCATAAAGATAGATACTCAAAAACGTCCGTAAACCTAGTGTTAAAAACAACGTTATTTTCTTTATTTATCGTTATTTACACATGGACGAAATTCTCTTTGTTGCTCGGATGGGTATCTGATAGGGTGAATGGCGATGAAAATCAATGTTTTCGTATCGGTTTCAACCGGCTATCAATTTTCACCGGCTCAGGTGTGCCACTCGACGCGTTAAATATTTCGTTTCAAGTTTTATTTTCGCCTTTATTCGTTCTTATTATCAATTCGACAACCGTTCGTGGAATGTTAATTATTTTTAGCTCGGGGTAACTATGACGGCTATTGATCGTAGATCTAGGCGCCTCTGGTTGACGACTGATAATTTCAAGCCTAATTGAACTCAATTGCCTCCGATATTTCAAGTTTTATCGTTGACTCTTGACAATGGTAATTATTCATATCCGACATTAATCTTACGCAACTCGGTCACGAGGTATTAATGGAATAACAACGCGTTTAAGGGAGGGATGCAATTTTTTTTTACATCTTTCCATGCGTCGGTAGTTCGCATAAAATATCATCGCTCATGGGGTACTCGTAGAATCGTGTTTTAGGGGTTCACGGTGTTTAAATATGGAAAAGACGCCTGGGATTCTAATATGACGGTGGATGCAAGGATATCGGAAGTCGAGCAATGGATTTTGCTGTTTCTCGATGCAGAAATCGATATGCAAAAATGGCCAGGATCGAGTTACGGTGCATCGACGACAGGGACGGTAATAACCCGATAGCAATCATTACAACTTATAGGAGACGACAGCCAGCATTCCGCGAAATTCGACGTCGCTGGCTTCCACGTCATAGGGTTTTGTAAACAGCAAAGGATACGAGAACGATACGGAAAGAAGAAAGAATTCTTACGTACACGTATACGTGAATACTTTCCAAAATTTTATTTATAAAAGAAGACACGAAAATTCCACATTTTTCGCTTCCTTTCGTTGTTCTAAATGATCTAATACAACACTTATTCATCCACGCAATCCAGACAACGGACACTCTGCTTTGCTATAAAATTACGAAATTGATCATCGTCTCCTAAACAAAAGTTTCATGGTAGGATAAAGCGAAGCTTGGGCTAACGAATCGAAGCACGACACATCACGCGTAACTGTCACCGTGTTTTCAGGGGAAATAAAATTCGCCGAGATGCCTGGGAACACTCGTGAATATTAAAAGGAGAGGGATAAAAAGCTTGAAGATACACCAGGAAGGAAGAAGACATCTGGTGACATTAGGCGAAAGCGCGAGAGATGGCGGAGAAAACAGAGGGATAAGCAGCGGCAGTGAATCTCTTCCTTCCTTAACCATTCCCCGGCAATCCGAGATAAACGCGATCGCGAGGACGCAGCCAATGGTCGTTCGAGGAACGATCGCGTGTCCCCATAAATACCGCGGCGGTGCCACGGCGCGGCGTCGCGGCGCGGCTCGTCGCGGCCCGATCAACGCCCCGACGATTGTTTCGCGGCTAAACGCGGATAGGCCCTCTGCGAAAGCACCGTTGTAAATGCGCAGTGCTTTTCCGCCTCGTAAACATTGCGGCGAAAGCTTTCGAGGTGATAAAACGGTTTCTCGCAGCTGCTGACCGCGAAACTCCGGGGAGCTGTTCGACTGCGCGCTCGTAAAACGCGGCCACCTCGTTCTAACAAGATTTTTCCGACGTTTCCACGACGCCCGGCTTCGAGCGCCGGGGCGGCGTCGTCTTGGCCGACGGAAGCCTCGAATATTCAACGATCGAGGCGCAATTTCCGGTACACTTTGTCGCTGGCATTGCTTGTTAGCCGGCAGTCGGAGGAACCTCTCGATCGGCCGATCGAATTTTCCCAAATCTCGTTTCGCCCTCTGTTACTTAAGGGGTGGCAGGGCTTTCCACCGTTTCGCGTGCCACTCGGCAATCGAAAGTCTCTCCTACGTGCCGCGCCAATCCTCCATTCCCCGATTTTCCCGCAAAATCAATGCCGATGTCTCCACTTTAAGGGTAAATAATTTTCTCTTTCGCTTCTCGCAAAAAATCGTCCAGTGCCAAGGGTTGTAACTTTTAATAATCGTATTCGGAACTATTTGAAGCATTTACCGTAGAAATATTCTTTCGGAGCTCTACCGCGAGATTTCGTATATTATCTTTGTTAATATTTCCTTTTACAAGTTTGTCATCGATGGAAATGCTTCTTTTTACTATTCCACACGCTCGTCGTCTGCTTGCTCGCTTTCTATATTTTTCCCGTTTGGCCTAAGCGAGTAATGGTAGTACAGGTTTTCCTCGTTTGAAATTCTATCCCGTATTCTATTTGACGTGGATTATTCGCGGTAATATCTCCGAAAACGGTATTGTCGATGGCATTTTCCTGCTTGCAGCCAGAAGGTCGAGGAATCGGAAGATTCGAATCTCGCGAACTAACGTTCAACTATCCCGACATTTACATAAGCCTTCTCAAATGCTAAATTTATACTTTCCGCGGCTTTTAACCTACACCTCCTCCGAATTTAAACTCGTAAGGCTGTTACGTGGGTGTGTAGAGGGTTTCCGACGTTGAACAAATAAATTCCGATAAATTTTATCACCTCTCATCGATAAGTGATACGATTTAACGCGCGATACACATTTGCTGATTTGTAATTTTCGGGAAGCTGAGAATTCGAAATTACTCGAATAACGTTCATCGCAAAAACAAAACGGAAACGGGACATCTACGTGTTCTAACAAGGGAAGAATTGCACCTATACCAAAGATGCATATTCAAGCGATAGCGAATAACAATAAAAATGGAATAAAATATCGAATGACCACGGCTAACATTCGGCAAACGAATTTAGCAATACGCTCTTCATCGTTTCAGCGAGTATCTTCGAAATCGTCGGTAGAACGTAGACGTTTGCCGGTGAAACGGGACTCTTTCGAGACTCAGCCGGTAACGAAGCTTCGAAAAATAAATTAGGAGCAGCCTGTGGTAACGAGGTCCGATCTAACGGGTGAAATGGTGGACTGGCCACCCGAATGGAAGGAAGGACTGTCCGCGGAAATTGAATTAACTTCGGGGCGCGAGGGCAGCGGCAGGCAGACGGACACGGATTAAGGTCAATTTTGAAGAAATCGCGAGTCATCTCGGATTCGACGTGCTCCCGTCACCTTAAGCATCGTCTCCGCTCGCCTCGCGATTAATACCCCTCGGGGGGTTATCCGTTTAGTCGGAAATAGGCTTTCCCGGCTGGCTTACGTCTATATAGCCCATGGAGAGAGCGAGAGAGAGAGAGAGAGATGGGTCGTTCTAATTATTTTGCTCGCTCGCTCGCGACTAACGTGATAACGCCGCCCGACACTCGCACCTCTGACGCCTGCTACCTCCTGATACTAATGCATTAATTTATAATCATCCTATAATTTGCGGCTGCATCCTCCTAGCCACGCGTGACCTCCATTCTAAGCGCGCCACCGATCCCGTGCATTTCAATTTCCACCTTGAATCGCGTCCTCCTGCCCCTCCGCGCCCGGCGTCGCGACGCACCGCGCCGCCTAGTGGCTCCGTACCAGACCGGCCGTCTATGGCCGCCCAGACGCTTCCGTTCTGTCTTTCTAGCCGCAGAGAGACGCGTTTAATTTACCGGTCTCCGAAGACGCTAGCTGTTCCCTATTCCGCGGCTCGATGTTTATTTTCGCCAGGCGGGATGTTTAAAATGGTACGCACCCGCGTGAAATAGAATGGGTAAACGCACGGAACGCTGCTTTTAATTAACCCTTTCGCCACGGCGAACTTTTCCAAATAATGTGATTACGAATTTATGATACACGGTTTAAGTTCAGAGGTATATTATATAAGAAGAAGTTGAAATATTTTTTCGCGTGGTTTCTCAATCCTACTTGTCTTTTTTTTTTTAACTTTCTTATAAAGATTTTTTGCCCTTTTAACCCTTTGACTGATGTGGGCGCCTATTGGCGCTTTCAGTACCATAAACGCAGGATTTCGGAGTCCACAGTAGTCAAAGAGTTAAAGTTTAATTCGGCTGTGAAATTGCTAGCGCGGAAGGTGGAGTTTTCCAGAGAATAGAGGCTCGAACTGTGATTTAATTGTGAAAAATGACGCGTTGGGAAAGTATTTAGCTCGTTGCTCTAGGATTCCGAAGGCGCGTGCCATGGTCAATAACAATGTCGGTCACGCGTCGAGACGTCTCAAGAATAACGCGCAGCCGAGACAGGAGTCATCGGCGAAAATGAGCTGGTTTTCGTTCAGACATATCCGCAAATTGTAGTAAAAAAAAGTTGAAAACGAAATGTCGAAAATTAGGATTAATGCGAGTAGAAAAATAAAATCCTCTCAGGCTCGTATTTGATCTCTAACCCTTTCGATACGGCAAGCTTTTCCAAAAATTGTGACTATGGACTTACGTAATATAGTAAAAGGTTTTTGGAATCTAATATAATAAACATAGTTAAAACTTCTTTTTGTATAGTTTGTAACACACAGTTTTCTTTATAAAGACATTATAGCCTTTAAAAGAGAGTTATGTTGATAAAAAATGTTATATCAACAACGAGTGTTATTTGCTACTTTTAAAATCTTAATGTTTCTATAATACTTTTTTAATTGTATCTGAAACGATCGCTATTTATATATTTAAGAGTTTTATATTCTCGCAAACTATAACAATAGAAAAGTATTATATTCAGATGAGATATAAATTATGTAATGTAATATATTTATATACAACTGCTGATCGTGCATATATGCAGACCCTTTTTTCAAATCTTTATAATCAGCACCGAATATATCCGTCATCCGTACCGAATTTCAGTCGAAATCAAATGTTTTTCCCCTTAATTGTCGCGTTAATCGTCTTTGTGTTCTACATCCTTGATTCTCTTTGGCGTGGACGAATCGAAAGAAAACACAGGTGGGTTTGGTTCGCAGGGATTCGCGCGTGAACGAACGTTCGATCCTCGTTAAAACTGCCTAAGCATTCGAATCACAAAGGTGCAGCACGCACGGAGCATCCTGTACAGGTGCAGCTGCGATTTACTCTCTCGCGTATTTCGTTTCGACAAAGAAAATTTCCTCCGCGTTCTTACGTGGCCGGTAACGGTGTAATTTTTCCCCTAGCCCTAACATTTCTTCCTCCCTCTATTGTTGTATCGTTTACCAGATAACAGGAAATTAATGGAACGGCCGGAATAATTTCCCGCGATGGTACAATAGAATCTCATTAGGTACTTTTGAAATCCCCCCGGCCCCTCGTTTATCACGATCCCGGTACTTTCCTCGCAGCCGCTGATATTTTATCTGAAATTAAGTCGTCATTCGCCGAGGACTCGCGATCCGCTAAGAAATAACCAACCCGCGTCACGAAAAGAGGCCTAGCTTTATATCTAATTTTCTCGCGGATAAATTATCTTCCTTATTCCTCGGGTTTTTCAAATTGCTCATTTCGAATTGCTTCCTAGCACGTTCTACTCGTTTCAATCCCCAAACGCTTTAATTTAACTCTTTCCACTCGAGTGGCGACTGTCAGTCGATATTTGTTTTAATACCATAACGTAAATAACGAATACGAAACCCATACACGAAGTAACAGGATAACCGAACCCAAACACGTGTTTTACTTTTCTCGTTTCATTGTTAAAAGCGTTAGCGAGGATACAAAGATATAACAAAAGCTTCGGATTGCGTTGCTCACCACGAAAAAATTCTTGGAGCGTAAAGGGTTAACACGATTTCTTATACTCTTTTGAAAATCTGAAAGAATCTCAAGAATACGCGATTCATCGATAATTATAATAATCTTCGCAATTTACGTACGATAATCTGTATCGTTATACAATATAAATGTAATGATCATATTTAACGTTTATCTTATATCTCATTTGCATGTATATACTCGTGACATATTTTGCCAGTGAAACTCGGTTTACTTATATAGGGTGTCTGGGTTTTTACCGACCAAAGTATGCGCTCGCGATGTATAAATAATAGAGATATAAATAAGGCGCCAGAAGCAAAAGGAAGATATAGAAACGTAGGTGGTTCGGAGGTTTGCTAAAGAGTTGTAAGAAAAATGCGAGATATAAGAGGAAGATCTGACCTTGGAGATCGCCTGATCTCGCGCAACTAGAATTTTATCCCTGGAGAACTTTGAAAGAAAAAGCGTATCGATAAAGAATTAATCCTCGTGGTGCACTGATACGAGGAACCGATGATTCGTTCGTTCAAGAGGAACAAAATCAAAATGAACTTCGCAGAGTGATAAATTTAATTTTGTATCGCCATCGATCTCCTTTCGACAGGTTCGTCGAACATTTCGCAATGGAGCGTCAGTAACCGATGATCGCGACTTGCTCGATTCTCGACTTACTCTTATTTTAGATCGTAGTTACGATAAATCCATCGGTAATCCCTTGGTCGTTTCGTCGAACGTTTCGAGGCAACGATATCGCTTGTTTTTCCTCGAATTCGTATTACACGTCAAATACCGCAAACGCGAGTAATGGAATAACAACTAAACACCGGAATATTTATCTCCGTATAACGAATCACGCATTAAATCACTTAACTCGGCGCATTAAACTTAATAAATTTCCAATCTGTTCCTCATCGACATTCCATCAATCGGAATATAATTAATAGCAATCATTGCTGGGATCGCGGCTATAATTTTCCCGTTTCGCTGCAATTTACCTCGGTTCCCCGGTAATTTCGATTTAAACGCGAGGTTTCAGCGCGAATCGTCGTGGCGTCGAGTTAATCCACCGGCGTTCGGAGGTCCATTGAATCGGAGAATCGGTGAAAAAGCTGGCTGGCCAATAGAGCTGCTGGTGTAATCCTTTATTTGCTGGCCACGAAGCCGGCCGACAATTACGTTATCAAACGAACGAGAGGATCGGTCTTCTCCTTGGCTTGCCAAGCCAGCCGCTGCCAATCCTTCCTCGTTAATAAGTAATCTCAATTAGGGGTGCAGACGCGAACCGGCCTACCGATTAGCCGCCATGCCGGCGTTCGCGTTAATTAGCTGACACTTTTTTCCTCGCCCCCGACCCTCCTCGGCCTTCAATTAGCTTCAACGCTAATCGCTCGGTTAGCAAGTACATCCTGCTCGGCTGTCGGGCTAGGTCAAACCAGTGCCCTTCGACCACATCCTCGTGTCTTCGTGCTAAACTTACCACCGTTCAACGACCCATCAATCGAAAACCAGTAGAAACTTTGAAAAATTCGATTGAAATTCGAATTTGAAAAAGTGCAAGTCTCGAGTCTTTTATGGAAATAATTTCGATAGAGGATTGCAAAGATTTTGTCAATCGAATGAATATATTAACAATTTTGTAAGATCGTATTTATGGGGGTTTCCTTCGGATGCAAAGTGTTCGAAAAGGGCGAGAATTTTATAGGTAAGAGATCGAGAGTCCAATTTTCATCCAACGTATATTTTATTAATGTCGTACGGCAAATTTAATCGTTAAAAACACGCGAAAGAAGCGAAACGATGCTGTTCGTGTACAATAGGTCGCAGAGTGCGTCAAGGATTTCCATATGTAAAGCTGTCATTTAATACAAGGGCCATGGATTTAAATCATCCAATAAAAGCGAAATGTAGGAGGCGCCATTGAAATTAAGAAGAGTTTAAGTTTTCGAAAGAAAGAATTCCACTATGACCTAAATATCTCAATTACCAACGCTATTAACCGCTATATCTTGTCTCCGTATTGAAGATTCTTTGGTATACGGGAAATTTTAGATCTATATTCCCGAATATCTAACGCTTCCAACCATATCCCGTAATTTCTACGAATTAACAAAACAGGACAAGCTAAACCATCGAAATTCTAATTTTATAATTTCAACAAATCCCCTGTCATTACCTCCAAACAACCGAAATTCCTTTTGCTACCAGAGATTTTATACTTGCATCCTTTTCTTCTGATTTCTCCTATCAAATGGAATTAAAATTTTACAGCACGACGTACAGCAAAACGTAACGATAAATCTCCAATTTGTAATAGGTATAATTAAAAATAATACAAGCGTAGGATGTAAAATTGCGCGGCATGATTCATAGCGCAACACGAGCAGAAACTTTCAATTTATCGAAAGCAATGAAAAGACCTCTGCTCGCTGACACGATCTAATTTCATCTGTCCAATGAAACAGCCATCAGCGTAAAATTTTGCAGTGGGATTTACAGCGCGATTTACCAAAAGTAAAACTTCCAATTTACCCAGATGCGTGTAATTCAGAGAACGATTACGAGACCTCGCTCCGTCCTTACGAATTAATTTCATCTACCCAACGACAGAGACTCTCTCCCTCTCTCTCTCTGTATAATATCGTGGCAAGATTTGCAGTGCAGTTTAACAAGGGCCTGGGAATTTATCGGGCCATCCGTGCTCAAAGGTGCGATCGAGCGAAAGTGAATAACGGCGACGGTGTTATCATCGCGAAAGTATATCGGTGATTTCGGCCACTGCTCCTTCACCGGGCTAGCAATTAAAACTTTCCCGGGTAAATCTTCTTCCCGGTAGTTAGGCGAAATGGAATTACGCAGGGTGAGTTGCCTGCGAGGAGTATACTCGCGTAATCCTGTTCCACGACTTAGCCAATCATTCGCATTTTCGGCCAAACTCTAACCGGATGATCACTCGCCGGATGACCAATGGATTCGCGCATCTCACGCTTCCTATCCCGAAACAATGTTTCACGCGTGCTGTTGCACTCCTTGCGTCTTCTGCCACGGAAATAAATAAACGATAGTTGCACGTAGAAAACTAGATCCTCGCAGGTCTTGAATAGAAACTTTGAGATCGATTCAACGGCGGGATCGCGAGATTTCTTTAATCCCTTGATATACAAATTAAATACACTTTATGCGATTAAAAAATATTATTTTATTTCGCCAAATTGAACTGGAGAATGGAAGCTGAAAAGGATTCAAAAAACTTATTTCTTGACATAGAATATTTAGCAAAGTGAAAGAAGGGCCGTGAAATAAATGACGAGTCTAACTCTAAGGGGTTAAATTATTTTAGTAATTGGAACATCTGGCAAGGGTAAACTCGAGAAGAGAAATTATTTATATACCGCAAGTGTCGACAAGGCGATTACCCACAAAAACTCTCGATCGGTTACTATTTTTCCTTTGAAATTATTCTATCTATGCCGTGGAATGTATAATATAGCCTTTCATTAAGATAAACGTAAAAGAAAATCATTCCAAGGCAGAGATTAAATTTTAATCCCGTCTTGGAATATTCATTGCCGGTTCTGCGTGTTTTCTGAATAACAACCTAAAAACACCTTTTCTTGCAATCAACATAAATCACGTATAATGACACGCCTGCAGACAAAGTCTTCCCTGATCCAGGGAAACGTAATTGCAAAAACATTGGAAATTAGAGAGGACTCTAATCGCGTTTCCTTTACAGGATAATAGGCACGGGTGAAAAAAAGGAATACCAGCCTAGATGAATCGTTGAATACTTAATCAAGCTGTCATTCGATGAAACGTGGCAAAAAGCAGTCGCGCGTATTAGCGAGATTAGCCAGAATGGCGATGCAAAAAACTAACGAATACGAGCGATTACGAAACGAAATAAAGGGACTCTGGGTGGTTCAGAGAAGTGGTGGACGATTTCAAAGAAACAGTACGTCGATTAATATGTCATTATCCGGCGGTATGATCGCACGATGATATCTCTTCGTTCCATTAACGTGTAATTACGGTGGAACGCTGGTTATCCGGACACCGATTAGGACGTCGAGTCGGTGACTCTCGATTATCCGGCCATGTGATCAGAAATTCTTGAACTCGGGATATAGAAGCAGTTATACACGAATCATCGAACAGGTGCATCGCTATCGATTTGTCTAGCCGTCATGCTCTTCTAATACCCGTCCTACCGCAATTATTACACTCGAATTTTTCTACCATAACTTACTATTAGAATTACTCGCTATCGGGTTAAAACTAACAATCACACGAATTGGAAATTTCCAATTAAAACTGGAATCGGAGTTAAAATAAATCGCAGATTTAATATCTATTGGAATATATCATTTCTCCTAACGAAATTTCACCGGAATTTTATCAAAACAAGATTTGTTCGATCGCTTTTATTTTTAGTAGCGTTAGAATTATAATTCGAGTTCGAATTAATTATAAATTTAACGTCTATTAAAATTTCGTTAGAATTTCACGAATAATAGCGAATTTATTTTCAATATCTTCGCGGTGAAACTAATTTTCAGAGCGTTTAATTAAAATTCCGGGCACGGGGATGAAAGACGCGATAACGGAGTGTGCGTATAAAATTCGGAAGAAATTTGGAATTTCAGCTGGAATTGAAACGAAGCGACGAGCCTAGGAGCAATGAATGTCCGATATATCGATGGGTTCGCCGAGGTATCGATGAATAAACATCTCGGCGCGAGCGATGCCATACGTCGTGCCTGCCGGTTTCGTCCGATCGTTTCCAAACAATCGATTCAAGATCGGAATCGCTTGCCGGGGGGAAAAAAAAAATATCCCCGTGTCCGAGCGATCCTCGATAGCCGGACTATTTGTCATAAACAGTAACAAGAACGTCGCGCGGTCGCGATAAACCTGGAACGGGAAAAAGGAAGCGAAAAAAAGGGAAAAAACAAAAAAGGGGTGGGAAAAAAAAACGAGAAAAATTGGAAAAAATAACTGGTTTCCCGTTGGTGCCACCTTGTACATTCTGGCAGCAGGATTCGCGCGAAACGACGTTCCAATATTTCAATACGTTATCTCCGAAAAGTCAGGCGGAAACGGGTTCGATCGATAAGGGCTGCATGACAGAACGATATAGTCTCTCGTGCCGTTTTTATTACCAGGCCCGCGGGTACCATTATTCCATTGCTCGTTGACTATGAGCTTTATACGCACATCTCCCAGGTCACGATCCAATTCGATCGTATATTACGAAAATACACACGGCCGACTTTGGATTCTTTGCATGCTGGTCTAGAAAACGTGAAATACTGCCTCCGATCTCCTCCCCTTTTCTCTTCTTCTTTCCTTTATCTTTCCTTCTTCTCCGAGACAACCCACCTACGTGCGGTGGGTTTACGTATGAGCGAGGAGATTAGGCGAGATGCTAAGAGATCAAGCTGGATGTTTACTTCTCTTTTGCTACTTTAATGCTATTTCGCTGCGACATGTTCCTCCAGTCGTTTCGGTGCCGGTTAGGCAGGCGTGGGAGGTAAAACTTGCGAGATTAGGGTACTACGGCTGTTGAGAAAATTGGGAAATATAAAATTTCATACTACCGTTATTATCGTTACTTTCGGGGTATTCGGTTGTAATAAATTTATTAGTTATTAGGTTGAGCGAAATGCGAGAAATTATTATTACAGTTATTCCGGGGGTTAGTGTCGTTACAGAATATTATCATTATATCGTGCTAAAAGTAATAAAGGTACCGATAGTAAAACTAATATTTTTGTTACCGAGGGTGAACTCGAATTTAAATTTGAAATTCTTAAAGTTGGCAATTCGAAACTTCGCGAGGTTTCGAAATTCTTGCAACTTTGGCAGCTCGGAACTCTAGAAACTCGAACTGCTTTTGTTTTTGCTTTCAAATCTTCAAACTCGAAGATTTTGTTTCGCAAGGGGAATACTTTGCTTCAAGAGCTAAAGTTTCCCACTATAGTTTCGAGAATTTCAAATCGTCTGGAGATTTCGAGGCTAGTTTCTACGCTTTTTGAAATTCAAACTTCTCTTCCCTGGTCTAATTAACGGGAAATTATGGCGCTGGAAATTTGATTAGCTCGAGGAAAAGGTGAGGAAATCGAAACGTTTCGAAATTGCGACAGAATCGCGTTTTCCTGTCAGCTTTAACTTTCGTGAAAAATTGTATTATAGTCCGTGAAAGCCGAGAACGTAATATGCTATAGAGGATTTTACAAGTCTGGAACTTGGAATCTATATGACCCCTGAGATCGTGTAATACGAAAATAAGTTGGCGTTTTATCAGGTGACTCTTGGGACCTTAATATAAGGAAGCCTGATTTTATTCCTCGAAGCTTGACAAATTGTTTCGTCGGAGCAAGTGCTGGCATTCCAAGCTTCTTACAACCAACCCGGACATTTTGTTATCAACATTCGTTACTTTAAATAAATTCTACGCGTGAGAAAACATCGAAAACTCGTTAATTTCACGACGAACGTAAAAGAAAGAAAAGATGAAAAATTGCCTCGACAGTTGTGAAATTAAAAAGTACCTTCAACGACACGATTTCCAAAATAAATATTCACCCGCTGGAACGATGTTATCGAAATTCCAAGAACACCGACCAAGCGAGAATTTCCAACCGAATATCCGATAAATTCGTTAAACGGAAAACCGGTTTCTCACCCCAATGCGTGTTCCATTCACTTGTAATATCCCTTGCGCCGTATTTATCCCAATTTGCCGAAACATTCGCACGCAGCGAAAACCTCCGACTGAAAAACATGCGGAATTAATCTTGAAATGATTTTGCGACAGCGGGATGGAGAGAAACTATCGCGAGAACAATGGAACGCGCATCGGAGATCCGCGGGAAGATTGAAACTCGTCGCAGCTGCTATATCTCGAGCTCGAACGCGTGGCATTTCCATAATTCGGCAAACACGGTGGCCTGTGCTCGATAAATACAAAGCGAGCTGCTTATTCCGGAATTCGATCATCCAATTGACGCCTGTTGGATACTCTCCTCGCCCGTTCCATCATCCTGCTCGGACAGGCGCGTTCGTTAAATCGGGATCAATCATGATCCAGCGTGGATTTATAGGAGGTCGCGAGCACAAACGATCCGGTGCTGTAACAAACACGATCCGGCCAATTTTCTCCTTCGGCTCTCCGTCTGAAAGGATAGTTTATCCCTGGCCGTAACATTCCGCCTGGTTGCCGCCTGGTTCCCACCAGGCATGCAAAGGCGGAATAGAAAGAAGGGAAAGGGGGCAAAGGGCCCGGAGGAAAAAGGTCTGCCGGAGTTGGCCGGATAATGGAGGTCAGGGGAAGAGAAAAGCTAGGGGAAAGCTCAACTTCCAACCGAATTGCCTCTATTCCAACGGCAACTTTAATTCCCGCCACTCTGATTATTTCCATTTTCTTCTTTCATCGCTGGTAACCGAGTCTCTTCCATCCCTGTATTATAGATCATTCGTAATAGAGGTAACCCTCCTGTAACACGGTAAATATATTCCCAGAAACCGTGTTTTACGAGACCTTGACGTTCCGAAATCTCGATGAAAACGACCACTTTCTTTTAAATCCGTGAAGGCAATTTTAATTCTCCTGTAGAAAGATTCCTAGAAACCGTGTTATACGAGAGACCCTGACGTTCCGAAACCTCGATGGAAACGAACGTTTATTTTAATTCCATAAAGGCAACTTTAATTCTCCTGTAGATAGACTTCTAGGAACCGTGTTATATGAGACTCTAGCGCTCCGAAATCCCAATGGAAACGAACATTTTCTTTCAACTCCATAAAGGCAACTTTAATTCTCGTTACTCTGATTATTTCCATTTTCTTCTTTCATCGCTGGTAACCGAGTCTCTTCCATCCCTGTATTATAGATCATTCGTAATAGAGGTAACCCTCCTGTATCACGGTAGATAAACTCCTAGGAACCGTGTTATACGAGACCCTGACGTTCCGAAACCTCGATGGAAGCGAACATTTTCTTTCTTTTAATTTTATACGGACAACTGAATTTTTATTAAAAATACAGAAACGTAGGATATTTCTTGGACGATTGGCACAAGTTAATTTCGCGTTGGCAGGCTGTCATTGTGTTTCTCATTCCTTATGAATAGAGTATTCTGAAACGTGTTTCGCTGGCGATTCGAACGAGGTAATTTCGCGGTGGTGGCGCGATAATTTTTTCCCCGCTGCTGCCAAACGAGGAATTTTTGATCGTGTTTCACGACGCATTGCAGAATACTAATTAACCCGACAAAGATTTCCCCGCTGTTTGAAGTTTCATGGTGACCAGCTCGTTAATTAACTTCCGCCGTGAAAGCGACCATGTGGCGGACTTTTTGACTTGTTCTCCTCTGCCTAAGATTCTAATTTTGGCGGTTCCCTTGGGACGGAAAATTAGCTCCCACTGGACCACCCGGTTAACGTTTCCATCCAATGTGCCCGGTTATGTTTTCGCTTTAATCTTTTCGTTAGTGGCTTTGCAAGACCAGTTCCGTCTCCTCTTCTCTCGTTCGACGAAAAATTCGACCGAATTTATAGCCAGAGAATAGCTAAATATACATAGCATACGCTACACTTTTATAAACGTACAGATATATTTTTCCACGAACGCAATTTTCATTTCGTGTAAACTTATAAACTCGCAGGAATTAAATTTCGATTCTCGGCAAATTTATAAACGCGCGAATACACGTTACTTTCGATTCAACGACCGAAGTTGTCAATTTCAAATGTTCTCACGCGACACCCGCGTGGTTTAATCCGTCCATTAAAATGGCGTCTGGCTCGGAGTCGCGTTAATCCTAAACTTCTGAAACCAGTGGCTCATATCCGGATCTGGTGGCCGATATCGAGAGGCATTCGTTTGGCAGCAGCTTCTTTTTCCATAGATAATTACGCGCTTACCGCAAGCGGGCCTCTCCCGGCTGATAACCTCGCGGTATCAGCCGCGTATTTCAATTCCGCCTGGCATTCCTCGCGGCAGAATTTAAAGCCTCTTAACTCCTGTACCGTTAAGGTGGCAGATAATTGCGAGCGGAATACCAAAAGGAGAAGGGGAATGTCGCGCGGTAATCCCAGACACGCGAATTATTCCCGCTGCTTTGGCCGAAAAATGCAAATTAATCCGAGGCCGACGGCGTGTGCCGCTGAAAAATGAAACTACTTATCGCTGGTCCATACGTGACAAATTGTTACGGTAAGCTCGTTTATCACCCGCCAGTCTCCTCTTTTTACACCTATCCCGGTGTATTCCTCGTGATCAATGGATATTACGCGTCATCTGCTCGTACTTTTTATGATTGACACGAACTACTGGAAAACGGTGTCGTTACGTCTCCGTTCCCGATCGTTGTTTCGAGCGAAAGCTCGACCGTTTCGACGCTTAACGAATTTGCTCGATGCAAAATTGTCGATTGGACACTTTCCGTCGGTTTTGTTAGCTTCTCTTAGCTTTCTAGGAGAGTTAAGTTAAGAGAGAGTGTTGGCTCTCCGAAGATTTCGACCGTGTTTCGAGAAACGTCGATCCTTCGCGCAATTTCGGCCCCTGTCGAATTTCTCGTCGAACTTCCGTTTCATCTGCGTGCTACACAGCCATGAATAATAACACAGAGGGGAATTATCTTCCATACCGGAGGAACTTTGTTCCTAATCAATCTCTCGCGCCGCTCGCAAGATCCCTTTGCCGCTCTAAATCTCCTAGTTTCCAGGTTTGCTCGTCAAAACACCGCTCCTTGGTCAACCGGCCACGAGATTTATGACGAAAAGTTTGGTAAACCAACGCGTCTGTTTCTCTAAACTTATTACTCGCGAGCTTAAGGCGACGATGACTGGAAGAAAGATCGCGGAAAGTTCGACGGGCTGCGGGGTATTAAGAAACATGTTCATAGTACCCAATTTCCCGTCGACTCTCCCTTGTTTTATGGTCCTGGGACGAATACAAGCGCGTTTCCATCTGTATCGTTTTTCATATGTACAAGTCTCCGGATTTCGTTTCTCGCGATATTGGAAATCTTTGGAGTCGAATTAAACGAGACGCGGTTGTTCAATTTCGAAATTAATTTAGATGTATCGTAAACAGACGATTAAAAACTGTGCATCTTAAATAAATAAACTCTTTAAAATTGTATGCAATAGTGTGATGTATTTAAAAAATATAAACATCCCATTTTTTTTGTAAGAATTCGATACAAAATCCCTCCTAACAAGAGTAAATTCGAATTTTACAATATTTTCTGCATGAACTTTCCTATTGGGTCGTTCAGAAAGTCATTTTGTTTTTTTTTTTTTATTTTTTATGCAGCTGAATTGTGAAGTTAGCTGTAAACAAATACAATTAGGCTCCCTAAATTGTAAAAACGAAATGACTTTTCGAACAACCCAATAGTTATTATAGTCATANTTTTTTTATTTTATGCGGCTTGAGCGTGAAGTTGGCTGTGAAAAAATACAATTATGTCCTCTGTTGGGAAAAAAGGAAATTACTTTCCGAATAACCTAATAATTTCTGTTTGTTGGGCTCAAATTAATCCTACAGTCGCAACCAACACCAAAAACCACATCACACCGAAGATGTCAATTAAAGAACGCAGCCTAAGGTCGAGAAATCCCTATTTCTGGCCAAAAATCCTGCAGCTCCACCGACTCCAAAATCCAAACGCGTGATTTCCGTAAATGCAGCGACAGAGGTTCGAAATTCTGTCAGGAAACACCGCCAGAAACGTCCTCTGTTCACTCGAAACCGCGTCTAAATAACGTGCCCAAATCCTGCCATCTCTTTCGTCCTTGACGGAACAATGGGCGCGCGTTGGTTGATATCAGGACCGGGATCTCTTTTATTCCTCGTTTCATTCCGTGTCGTTTTTTCTTCCTCTTTCCTCCGGTTGGTACATCGTCTCGCGGCTGCGGGATTTCCGGTTGGTAGCCTTGGCCGAGGGAAACTCGCGGGCCACGTGCCTTGGCTGTAACGACCGCGGACGCCAGGCAATTCCGAGTCTGTTAAACGATCGCTCGTTCGCCTGAGGCCAGTCTCGGAGACGCCTAGGTTCAATTGACCCGATCCGTCTGCTTTCTCACCGGTGCCGACGTCGCTGGACGTCTTCTCGGAGGCATTCCCGGTGACCGTCTCCTCGGCAATTGCTCGGAATTGCCAGTGACCGAGGGCCTAGTCGCGCGAGCTGACGTCAGCATCCGGAAGCGGAGGCCGGCTGCGTGGACGAGGCGAGCGGTCGGGGCCAGCGTTAAGTTTAGCCACTTCGACCTGGCAGCGACAGTGTGTCAAGATCACTTGATCCCTCTGCGCCTTCACCTCGAACGCGTCGAGGGCCGATTGTTGCTTCGCTCTTTCTTCCACGCCGAGCCCTCCAGCCTACAAAGCCAAGCGATTCCTCCCCGAGCAGAGCTGGCGAGAACCGCTCCACGGACACACGTTTCTTCGAGGGGCAATCGAGTGTCGCGTGATCGATACCCTTTTCCTGCCCAGCCACCAATGTGATCTCGTTACCTGGTACGAAACCGATCGAAACGCGCCAAATGGAAGGTCATGGTGTCTGCTTCTCATCCGTCCTCGGTCGGCCTCGTGGCTAAGCTGCTTCTTAGCACCGTTTCCGGGCCCTTTCTCCATCGAGTCGCTGATTTTTTCAAATAGAGAAACAGGCCACGCTATTTTTATTCGGTGATTTAACGCGTTTTCGCGAAGAAGTCGTTGCGTGTGCGTGAATGTCACGTGCTGTGGTCGTTTATTTCGAATAGAGTTGTTACGGTTTAATTGGCTAGTTGGCAGTGATGCCGCGTTACGAAGGTGAATGGATGTCGAAAGTGTAATAAACCGCTGTTGTGCGTCGATCAGGTGACCGGGGAACCAAGGGACGGCTAGTTTTAATCGGTTAGCGTTCAGCTATCGGTGCTGCGACGAATCTTCGGTTACAGTCGGATAAAAGTGAAGGAAGAATTTCGGAATTCGGTTGTCGAGATATGACGAAAGGTAGAAGTGTTTGAAACGATACGTTTTTAAAAATGAAGATCGAATCGGTTCTATTAATTTTTCATACCTAAAAATAGTGTTTTAATCTAAACCCAATTGTTCCCGCAGATAAACAAATCTTTAAATTCTATAACGCGTTGCCACGCTTAATTTTATTTGGCGTTATTAAAAAATTTTTGGTGTAATACGATTTTCCGTGTGTTTCCATTTTTGCAAGTGTCATTAGTCAGCTTTCGACGATAATTCGAAACGTATTCCGTGATATCTAGCGTCGGTAATAGTTTAAATGCTGATTTACAATTTTTTCTATTCGCGGGAAAGCTCTTGGATGGATAACGAATATCTCCGATAAATTTCGCCCGAAAACTTGCATACACCCGATTAATAACTAATCACGATGGCCGCAGAATAGCCAATTAACTTTTAATTGCCACTACAACTGACTGGCACGAAGAACAACGGTCAAATTCGCGAAGCGTGCAAACGTGATAATCGATCCCCCACGAGCTTTATAAAACCTGGCTCCCTGTAGCACGCTAATCAATCTTCCCGTGCACGAAATCAATGTATTCCCGGTTCTCTTCCACCTGCTAGTCCACCACCTCGCTTTGTCATCCCTCTATCCGACCCCTGATTCGGCAAAAATAACCGCGTAAAAAAGGCAAATCCGAGAAAATCCCAAGAAAAGCACCTACTAACTTTCCACGTGACTCGTCGTCTTTCCGTCCAATCGTTAATCTATCCGAGACAAGGCCGAAGGAAAACAGCGATGAAAAGAACGCTTACCGACTATCATAGTATTCTCCTATCATAGTAGAAAAGGCCAAAGAAGAGCCTATGCTAGCTCACCGCCTTATTTATCATTCTCTAATCAAATCCCATCACCGATGGAAATAAGAACAAAGGGAAAAACCGGAAGAAAAACATCCTCTGGTTCGCCACTTTATCTGTCATCCTTTCGTTCGACTCCTGAAACGAGAATAACGAAATAAAAAAGATATATCAAAGGGAGGACACGCGCTAATCCACCAGCTGATCCTATCCCTGATGAAAATAAGAATAAAAGAAAAGCGTCCAAGCACGCTCTTTGCTCGCCGTGTATTTATTCGTCCCTCGGTCGGTGGAAAATAAAAAGAAACGAAAAAAGGTGAAAGGAGAAGCGCGTACTAACTTGCTCCACCTTGGACCAAGGCCAGACACAACCGAGGAGAGAAATAAAAAAAATTAAAAGATCACCTACTAACCCACCAGCCTGCTTATCGCGGTTCCACGGGATCCAGCCGAAAAAGCACAGAGAGAAGGAAGGAAAGGAGAAAGGATGGGTGGAAAAGTATACGAGCGTAGGTCCGATCAAAATTCAGTGAGACTGTCGCATAATATCGGAGACATTAAACCACCCTAGGGTCCCGGGGTCCTCGAGGAACAGCCGAGATGCTCCTTTGACGCGACACGAATAGCTAATAAGAATTTCCATCCGACAGGAAGTGCTCACGCGTCTCGTTCGCGCCGGCATCCCCGCGCCCCATGGAACCTCCCAACGCCGCCTCCTTCGCCAGTAACCAACGTTTAACCCTTTGCGCTCGGCCATTTTCTTTTTTTTCGCTCCAGAAGAATAGTAGTTCGAAGACTTACACTATCGTACAGAAATTAAACCATTCGCTGCGAGGAAAATTTAGAGAGTTCTGCTTCAGGAGCGAAGATTTCATTTTAAAGGAATTTCGATGAATCTAATAGTATTTACTTTCAGATATAAATGGTAAAATGACATTTACCTTTTCTAGTAATTCCTAACTCAAACGGTTATAAATTTCTTCCGTGAGAAATCGCAATTGTTGGCAGTGAATCGGTTAAGACGTAGAATTATTTTGCTCGAACACCCGATTAGCGTCACGCCAAACGTGAAATACAAATGGAAACCTACACGAGAAGGTAACGAAACTTTAATCGCGAATAGCGGTGTATTTTCGAAGATAAAGGGGGACGAAATACAGGAACGTGTAAAATTCGAAAGAAATCGGCGAGCCAAAGGCGTTGCACTCTGGTCGCGAGCGTCTCCGGTGAGAGAAAAAGAGAGATCGTGTGTGAGAGAAAAACGTAAACCTACGCGAGAAAGTAACGAATCTTTAATCGCGAATAACGGTGTATTTTTATAAATAAAAGGGAAGGAAACGAAGGAATGCGTAAAGTTTGAAGTAAATCGGTGAACCGAGGCGTTGCACTCCGGTCGCGAGCGTCTCCGGTGAGAGAAAAACGTAAGGGTCTAACGAAGAACGTATCCGTTTGATTGCAGAAGGATGCAGCGAGGGGTGAGGGTGGTTCTGGCCACGGTGTGGCTGGCGGCGTGCGTGGTGGGGACAGTGAGCTACCATCCCTCTCGCCTTACCCTCGATCAATACTCCCCTTTGGCCCCGCAGCCTCGGCAGCATGGAGTTTATCGAAGAGCCGAGGGCCAACTGGACTGGAAGGATCAGAATCCTGCGGAGAATCAGCCGTTCGACCTTTCGATCGGCCCGCCAAGGTCGATCTCCGCCACCGCCACCGCCACCGGTACGTCTGGCATTCGTTACATCGGCAATTTAATTCCGTCGCGGTGGCATCCCTCGAGCTGGCAGAAACAGGTCGACCACCTCCACGCCGGGGGAATATATCGTTCTGGTTAACATGCTCGTTTCTGATGTTACGGCCCCTGAGAATCAGACGCCGGGCACGGGTAATGAACTTCTCTTACCGAAACCATTCGGATAAGCGCCGTGTAAGTTACCTGGAACACCGTAACATCCCCGTGTCTTCTACCGACCAACGTCCTTTCCGCGAGTTTCGCTTCGACTTTCCATCGGTCCGCTTCTACGGTCTACGGATATTATTCCAGCCGAAGTCTTTAGGTCCTCGGACTTTGCTTCTGTCTTATCTCCAGGGTCACGGGTATTGATTTTATGGCTATTTATTGGGCATGGCTATGGCGATAATACCGTTAGGCAGATCGATTCTTTTATGTACTCGAGCTGGTTATGTACTACGCTTCAAGTTTTCTAAGAAAAGCCAAGGACCGGATCTCTAGCAACCCTTACCGACACAACAGTTCTAACGCGATGGCAGAAGTAGAGCGAATCCGTTTCGCTTATTGCTAAAAATCACCGACAAACAAAGCGAACGATATTTGTGGTAGTTTGTAAGATTCGAAGTTTACCCAGAACGAGATTTCATGGATGCAAATTTTATCGAAATATTTACCAGCCGGTGATACTAAATTTATGAATATTTATCGAGGCTGTTAGCAGTGTTGCTTTAAAGCGAATTAATTCTGCCCTCTGCTCTGCTGTAAACGCGAAGAAAATTTTCTTCGTACGACGCGTGTCGGGAGAAATCGCGATTTCGTCTTCAGCCAGAGTTTAGTAACGAGGAGAAAATTCGCTGAGATCGAGAAAATAATTATTTTTACGCGTATCGCGTGTGCGGAAATATTCGCGCGAATGTTATTCGATGCGGAGAGAGAAGTATAATTCCGTTGAAATATTCCTGTCAAGTTTTTCTCCGAGTTTCTTATCTCTCTCGCGGAAATAAATTCGATATTTATTTCTCGATCGTGATCTAACAAAAACAATCATTTGTCCTATTAAGACCTCGATCGTAGATTCGACGTCACGAAGTTCACGTTCTTTCATCGATTTGCATTATCGAGTAATTCAAGGCACAAGCGAGGAAGCAAACATCCGCAAAATATTTCCACGAATAAATCTAACGTCACGTTTGATCGTCGCGTTTGTTTCGCTACGGAGCGTAGAATTAACCCGGAGACCTAGGTTTCGCTTAACAACTTGCCTCGATTATTCCCGCAAATACTCGATCAACGCGCAATTTGTTTACCTCGTTAAACGTGCCTTGAAATATGCAAATCAGTGGATGGAATAAAACGGCATCGTTCCACGTGTTTTCTTACACGCGGAAACCGCGATCGAATATTTCGCAAATTTTCTCTTCGTTAATTTCGCGGCAATTACGTTAATTAATATTGCTCGTGGAACAAATTTCCAGCGAGTTTTACGCGTCACGTTAAATTCGATATCTCGCAGCGAAGCGGACGATTATCGGGAAGAAATTTCGAGGGAAATATTGGAAAATTCTTCCGCCCACGGTTCGCCGCATTTTCGGAAAACCAGCGTATTTATCCGGCAAGCGCGTTTGTCGACGACCGAGAGAATTCTAATGGGGGTAATTTGAAACGCGAGGTTTGAAACGCCATTGAAAACCGACTGGCAAAGGCGAAAGCGCTCCTTTAGATTCGAGATCATTTCACCCGAAATGTCACTTTGCTTTCACCCTTTGTCAGAGCAATCGAGCAACGACTTAACGTCGCGATCTGGATATAACGGAGATAAAATCTCGAAACGCGGTCCATTCGGAATTTCGACGGTGCTTTACATCCGAGCCACTGGTTGCGCTTCGCTGGCAACTGTTTACGGTACACCGTATAAGAATAATACGAATTCTTATTCCGACTCCTCCAGCTTTGAATTGCCAAAAAATCCCAGGAAACTTCTCTAACGAAAAGACTCTGGAAACTTAAAAAACCCTTTCTCGATTTACGCGTTACCGAGTCCGAGGTACGTCCGATTGACGAACATAAATTCGAGACTAATTCTACGGGCGTAGTAAATTACACGGAGGTGAACCGTGCAAAAGTTTGGGCGTAGGGAAAGCTCGGGGCTGAAGCTTATCGCGAGGTAGACGAGCCTTGACTAAACGCGCAAGCCTGGCTCACCGATGCATCGACATTGCAGGGTCCCAGGGGCAACCGGATGGGAAGAAGAAGGAGGAAGAAAGCGACTCGCTGCTCCGGCGGTCACGGAACAGCGCCGGAGGAAATTTTTCACCTTTGCTCGGAGATAAGCAGCCCGGTAATTTCGTCGGCGGAGAGTTGACGGAGGAGAAAGCCGATAGCGGGGACACAAAGGGCCTGGAATCAGCGTCGCGCGAGCTGTCTCCCCCGTCCGAATTGGAGGACCCTTTTGTAGCCGACGACACGTTCCAAGATCAAGGACCAGGCTCCGTGGAAATATACAAATTGGACCTGCTGAGGGAGAAGTCTCTGCTCAGCCCGACGCCCGTCACGCGATTCCCCTCGAAGAGCAAGGCGCCCAAGAAGACCAGCCATGCGAGCTGGAAGTTCAAACCGTCGGACTACGACAAAGCTACCAGCCTGAAGATGCTGCGCAAACAATCCAACTCGTTCGACGACTCGAGCACCGAGGTGCCGCCGAACACCGACCCGTTCAGCATAGGCGGGGTGCCTGAGCTGCAGGTCGGCTGCGAGGGGCTCGAGGCGTCGGATCACGGCAAACAGAGGAGATCGATAGACCCGCCAGCCAGAGATAAGAATCCCGAGCAGCTGGTCCCGTGGACGGACGTAACCCCGGTCTCCCTCGACCTCGACTACGACCTCTCCGGCGAGGAGGGCTACGAGGAGATGGACGAGCTGCTCAAGCTCAAGAAATCCCAGACCACCACCGAGAGGATCAAGCAGAACAGAGGCGACATGGACGCCACGCTCTATTCCAACTTCCACCAGGACAAAACGCACGACGAGAAGTTACCGGTCCGCGGCGACCTGGGCAAGTCCAGCGCGAGGAACAGCACCGGCGCGTTGCAGGATAATCCAAGGACAGAGCAGCCTTTGCATCTTTACAAAAGAAACTCGGGAGATTACGTTGCCTCGGCGTCTCGAGCTAATCAGCGTCGCAGGATATTGTGGCTAGAGGATCGGAACGGGATGGAGGAGGGACGCGCGAAACGCGACACCTGGGGATTCGGGGAGAACGAGGGTGCGGTGAGCAGCGACGAGCTGCAGACGCGGAATCACCGGCGGAGACTGGACTACGAGAGGTGGAGGAAGGAGCAGGAGCGGAAGAGACAACAGGTGGAGGAAGAGAGGCGGCGGGAAGATGCGCAGAGGCGGAATCAAAGCAATTCGGAGATAGAGAGGATCAGAGAAGAGTACGAGAAGTCGTTGGAGCTTCGTCAGAGGGAGGAGGAGGAGAGGGTGCGACGATTGCAGTGGTCGAACAGGTGGCAGCAGCCGGAGGAGCAGAGGCGTCGCTCGCAGCAGGACGAGGATTCGCGGCGGAATCGATGGCTGGAGGAGCAACGCCGGAGACAGGAGTCCGAGTCCGGCGCGTCTAGCAAAAGATACGGGAGTCCGCCGCGGGGTTTGGAGAACGAGGCGGAGAGACAGCGGCTGCGGGACGAGGAGATCAGAATGCGGGAGCAGATCCGTGCCAGAGAGGACGAGCGCCGGCGAAGAGCACAGGCGGAGGCCGAAGCGCGTTGGAGAGAGCAGATGAGGAGAGCGGAAGAGGCGAGGAGGAGGGAAGAGTTGGATAGAAGAAATCTAGAGGAGAGAAGACGGGAGTGGACGGCGAAGCAGAGGCAGCAGGAGGAAGACGAGAGGCGGCGGCAGCAACAGCAGCAGCAGAGCAGGAACCCGCCGTCCAATTTGTCGTATCCTCCGCGAGGTAGTCCGAACGGAAGTAGATGGCAGGAGGCGGAGATAGAGAGGGAACGGCAGCGAAAGTTGGACGCGTACATGCAGCGTCATGTGCCGATCAATCTGAACGATTCGACGGTTCGGCGAAGGGAGGAGGCGGAGAGGAGGAAGCTCGAGGAGGAACGCAGGTTGCAGGAGTACCTGAGACGGACGCAGAGGCCGGACCAGTCGTACGAGGCGAACACGGTCGGGTACAGAGGAGTAGACGAAGCGAGACAATATAATCGGCCGAGGTATCCGGGGCCAGGAAGCGGAAGAAGAAATCACGGTCCATCAGCCTCGACTAATATCGATCCACGGTCGTACGAGCAGGAGGCGGCTAAAAGAAGGATCGAGGAGGAAAGGAGGCGCGAGCGAGAGCAGCAGCTGAGGAGGGAAGCTCTGAGGCGAGAAGAAGAGGTTAGGAGGGCGCAGTCGAGGAGATACGAGGAGGAACGAAGGAGACAAGAAGCGGCTAGGCTGGAAGAAGAGAGATTGGCGGCGCAGCAACGGGAAGAGGAAGCGAGGAGAGCGAGGCCGTCGGAGAACGCGAGACCGAGCTACCACGATCGTAGACCATTCGACCAGCGCAGGAGACCAGACACCGGTCTTATTCCGGCCAATTTATTCCTCAACGAGTCCAGGAGGGCCAAGGAGGTCGAGAGACAGAGGCAGGACTACGAGAGACAGAGGCAGGAGCACGAGAGACAGAGGCAGGAGCACGAGAGACGGAGGCAGGAGTACGAGAGGCAGAGGGAGGAGTACGAGAGAATGAAGCAGGAGCACGAGAGGAGAAGACTAGAAGCCGAGAGACGGAACCAGCCGCGCACCAGGTAATCAAACGAATCGAGGCAAAATCCTCCGGCCAATTCGCCGACTAAATATTAAATCGTAACGAAGTAAACCGACGAATCGCGTTAATTTCCATTCCCCCAGCTTCTTTCTTTCGTCCTTCACGCAGAGCACCTTTTAGGTACCGACAGATTTCGCGGTTAGCCAACTCCGGAGATGCCGATATCGGAAGAAACTTCCGTCGTTCTAATCTGTGTCTTATCGATTTTGAATTGTCCGCAAATTTCTCGTACTCGTTTCACCGAGACAGAACGATACCTTCGAAAAATTTTTGTCGCGCCGGCATTGGGTATCTTCGTAATTTCGTTTCGTTAAATGCAAGAATTTATAAGATCGAACAGATGTCCCAGATGGAAAGCAGAGACGAGATAGAAGGTGCTTATAATACGATCGAGGAGATTCTCGGGAATTTAGATATGGTGGAAAAATTGGTCTAGACCGGGAAGAAAGGGCTCGGGAGGTTTTCGCGGCATTTACATATGACACGGAGAAAGAGATACGCTCTAATTCATTGTCTCTATAAACATCGCGCTCCGAGTTACTAACCCCTACAGAGAATATTCCGTGACGCAATAGATTTTCCTAGGCGATAAATACTCGAGACAGAGCCCACACGTCGGCCCCCTTGCTAATATTTATGGTACCACCGCCACCCCGTAACCTTAAAGCTTGACTTTCGCAATGTTCTCGCCCTTATATATCATTCCTCTTCCCGAAATTGTTGTTTTCCTATCATTCATACCGTAGCTTAACGACCTCGCTAAATCAACCCCGATGTTTCCCGATGCGATACTTCTTCTTTACCATCGCTCCCGATATATATTTTATAATTCCCATATCCCGTTTCAACGTTCCACGACACGGTAGTCCTTCCTATCGACTTTAGTCCATACATCTCGCCCGATTCCTGTTACATTTATTTTCCGCGCTTGCAACATTTTTTCGCGTACTCTGTTGGAATAGTAATCGAACGAAACCGAGAGAGGAAGACGGACCGGAAGAGGACCTTGGGTCCTATCTACGGACCACGCCTCTCGCGGTTCCACTAGATTTTCTTGCAACGAGTCTCGCGCGATATTACACGCGAAAGAGTTAATATTCTTTTCAAATTTGATATTCCATGCGAAACGACGTTTACAAGTATGAAATATGCATGACGTTCAATGGTCCCGCTATACCTGAAACTAATTCCTGGACAAACCAATCAATTTCTAACATGATACCTCGCCCAAAAGTTGCGTGAAAATATTCCCATCCTACATTTCGCGATTCTAGCAACTGCTGGCGCCCAAGCTAATCGAAGAATCGGTCGTTATCGAGCTCGGTAACCTACACACGCGAGATCGTTCGCTGCGAGGAGTCGGAACGGTCTCGCGTGCGTAGCGTCGCGGCGCCAGAGCGAGGATTCAGGTGGAACAGCTATCGTGGCGGTTATTGCGTTCCATGAGATCCATCGCGTGTCCTTGCGGCGAAGATAAATACCGAGGGAGAAGAGCTTGCGAGAATTTGGGAAGAGGCCTCGCGACGTTAATGAAAGAAACAGGCCGTCCGCGACGATGAGCTTTGCTCTTTCCTCGATAATACAAGGTTTATCCTTCGCAGACCTCAGGAAGTACGGAGGCCCGGAGTCGGCCGGAAGCCGATGACAGAGGAAGAGAGACGAAGAGAAGAGGCCAGGCTGAACGCGTTGAGCGTGAAGGCAAGAATAATAGTCGGGCCCCCGGTGCCTAACGTGATATCGAGGACGGGCTTCGAGAACGGTATCGATTTCCAGGTGAGTCTTCTCTTCCCGTTCACTTCCGACTCTCCTCGCGAGATTCTCCAAGAGCTTTAGCTCGCACTCCAGATCCGAGACTTCCGATAATTCTTTCGGTTTCGCCTTATCCTGTCGCGCTCCTACGGAGATTCTGTAATGGGCCCTTTCAGGCTCACGATCGCTAGGTTAAACGCGCTTCTCCAGCCAATTCCATTCCTTTCATCGCGTGTAACCTTTTTAATCGATTACCGACACGGCGATTTTTATAATTTTCCGCTTTCCGGTAGATTCCGCGATCCCGAATACTTCAAGTTAGTTTTCCAAGTCCGAGGATTCGAGATCTGACGTATTTCTGAGAATTTAGAAAATTCCGGCATTCAGAATATTTCAGGGAATCTCGAAAATTATTTAAGGAAATCTTAAAAATTCCAGGATTCGGAATATTATAGAAAATCGGAAAGATTTCGAAAAGAGATCGGGGATGAAATGGAAAGAGAAAAATGGAGTACTCGGAGAAGTAGGATCCTTATCGATCGAGGACGTTAGTTAGGTTTTCCAAGTCTTAGGATTCGAGATATTTCGTATTTCATAGAATTTCGAAAATTTCGGGATATTTCAGGAAATCGTAAAAATTTCAGGATTCGGAATATTACAGGAAATCGGAAAGATTTCGAGAAGGGATCGGGAATGAAAGGGAAAGAGAAGAACGAAGTACTTAGAGAAGTAGGATCCTTATCGATCGAGGAGCTTAATAAGAGGTGGAGAGGCGAAAAGGGGTAAGGTTAAAAGGGTGGGGACACGGCGACGAGTGAAACGGAATTCAGTGAAACGGAAACCGATAGGACCGGCTGCTGTCTCGGCGCGGTGTAACGGCCTATCGAGACGAGCGTCGTTAGCGCCGATATCGGTATTGCTGCTGGCGATCGTTAAAGGTGAAATAATCGAGCTCCGGATATCGCGCTGGTGCGAGCAGCGCGGTAATTTATGCTGTAATACTCGCGCACCGAATCGTTGTAACAGGAGCGAGCGGGCTGGATCGAGGGGTATAAATTACGTCTTAATTATAAATTAAGGGTCGCGCGGTATTACGTTGCCTCGGCATGGTAGTTGCCGTGTAACGCGAGTCTGCCATGGAGATTTCTTTCGAAAGGGGAGCGACTACAGTCGGCCCTCCACTTTCGCGCGCAATTGCTTCCTCAAAGTGTGCGCGAATGCCGAATGTTCAAAAGTAGAGGGACGTACAAAAATACACACCGAAAACTGTGTTTTAAAATGTTTATTTATCGATATGCGTATATGTAATGAACTTAAAGAGGCGTGTTTAAATGCAATCGGTTGTTTTCTTTATAAGTTTCTTAAGAGTTAGCCGAATACCATCCTTTTTTTTTCTTTTCTCGATAACGATTTCGATAACACGCTGTGTCTATCTGAATTGTCCTACGTACTTGAGATATACCATCTCCATTGGGATCATATTCTGTTATGACAGTCAAAAATTTGTCGAGATGCACGAATTATAACCTGCTCGACTCACGGTGTCCCCTCGGAGGGGACTGCAAAGGCTTGAAAAGTTGAATTTTAAAAAATGTGCGAAAGTCAAAGGCCGACTTCGAACCGCGTTGAAATAGCTCGGGGTTTTATTCGTTAATTCGCTTATATTTTCTCAAACGACTAGCTTGCCGCGATAGCGGAGACAGAGCGAAGCAAAAAGGACTCGCGGGGGACAGGTATCGCGGATATTATTTTTATCCACCGCGAGGTTTAAAAATTTCATGGAGCAATTAGTTTGAAACTCGGGAATAACTTTTTATCGTTAATTACGAAGACGACGGGAAATATATTTATAGTAGCCGCGGTATCGTTACGGAAAAAATACGAGCAGCAACTTTCACTAGCAGCAATCTATTATTCAAATTCCGCTTAGATATCTTACGGTGAAATAGTATTATAACATCGCGATTTAATATTCCGTTGTAATTTATTTCGCGTACACGAGCTACACTGGCGAGAATAAAATTGTAATAAATTCTACTTGAAACTAATTAATCGACAATTAAAATTAATAGTGTCTTCGATGCACAAGAGGTTAACAAAAGCAGAGCTTTAAGTTTCACTCTGCTCGGTTGAATTTCCGAGTAATATTCGAATGCTAGAAATAATCTCCGACATATTCTCTTGATGAACACCCGTTTCGGGATGATTTGCATACCAAATCCGTCGCAACGTTCCTATCTGGATTTAAATCACGATCGCATTTTCTAAATTTCGAAAGAGTCCGTTGGAAATTCTCCGATGATACCGGGCCATCGGACGGCGTATGGAAATGCCGGCTTGCAAGCCAATCTATCTAATTTCGTTGAATCGATATACCCGGGATCGAGTGGACGCTCGTCCGGTCCGTTATACTCTTCGCCGATATTCGACAGGATAATGCGAAAAATAAAGTTTCCGCGAGGGGGCAGTTGGAGCGAAAAGTTGAAAAAGAACACACGAATCTACTCGCGACTTGTACTTGTTCGCAGGGAGCTAATCCGTATCTACCTGGACCGGTAGTTCCCAACTTTCCAGCCCCGCCCACCAAAAAACCACCCAGAAGAAGCCTTCCGCCCTGCATCTGGGCGGTTGTCAACTGTTGTCCGTCGAATATCAACCGCCTGGTGAACTGTTTCGAGGCGATGGGCTGCCCGGGCGTGAACTGGGAGCCGGAGCCCTGCAGAGACACCATCGTCGAGGCTGCCAAGAAGCAGGTGGTGAAGTACTACAAGGAGGAGGAGGAGGATGAGGATTATTAGCAGCGTCTCGCGGATCGTCCTTTCGCATGTCCTTTGCCAACCGATCGTAGCAGGTTGCCTGTAGCTTTTAACCAACACTCACGGGATCGACGCGAGTGGATCCAACAGTTGACACGGCAATTCGCCTAATCGAAATTTCCAGAATTTATCTCGTCAGATATCTTCCAATCGATCCTAGCTACTGTGTTTCGCGCGTCGCGAAATCCTCTACGCGCTTTTCTTCGTGTTCTAACGAGACGCCCGGTACGCGAATTTTATTTCCGATAAAATATATTTCCTCCTCGTCGAAGGAAAAATTCTTCTTTTTTTTTATTTCATCGAGAATATTGCGATCGATTCAACGGCTAAAGGAGGAGTGTAATTGAAGAAGCTTTTCTCGCGTGAATTTGAATTCTGCAATTCGGAAATTTGCAAAGTTTCGAAGCACGAGCTGTACGACTTTCCCCAGTATTATTTTTTCTCCTTCTTAAACCGTTGGAATATCCATGGAAGACTTGGATCCACTGGAACAGTCAGGCCCGTATCTGTGAAACGCGAAGGGGAAAGAACTGGTGAGACGCGGCTAGGAGGGCACCGCTTGTGTTCTTCGCTGTTCTCGTGTTCTTAGAACGTGAAACAGACAGTTACATTATAGATCTGATATTTTTCTATTCGCTTGTTTAGATCGACGTAGCGTCGCATGACAGCCTTTTAAATATAACAGCGCGGAGAATTGCGCCAACGATTTCGAAAGCGTGGCTCTTGTGAAACCGGTGCGTCAGAAATTCCGCGAGGGGTTGCCTCGGAATTATTTTCCCGAGTGCCACCATCGCATCCCGAGTGAATTTTTACGGCTCGATATCGCGCGACGCGTCGTTAAACGCGAAACAATTCCACCCAACGATCCCGACGTTTATAAAATCCGCCGCGGCGCAGGGACTTTTTGTCTCGCGATGGGAAATCGCTGCGAGCTGCCACCCACTTCGTTCCCAAATTCTCCCAACTCCAGCCGCGAATCCTCCTGAACGATAGACGCCGATAATAGCAGAAGCGAAAGAGAATCTTTCGCTTCGTTCTCGAATTTTATATCCTCTCTCCGTCTCATTTCCGAGAGTTTCGAATTCTCCGAGCTCGAAACTCTTTCGAGGAACGAGACGAGACGAGACGAGATATTCTTCCTCTTCCTCGCCGATCTTACATCCGCCGTTAGCAAACTTTCGGGAATCTCGAATGACGAAACCAGCGGGAACTCTGTAATCCTGGGAAACGGGCAACTTTGCCGGGGAACTGGCAGGAATTCCGAAGCCCCGACCTTTCCTGGGACCGATCCCTAATTCTGGCCACCAGCGTGTGCAGTATTTCGAGTAATCGCAGGGCGAAATAAAGCGTGGCGGACGTATCCGGAAACACGCGGAATGAACGTTCGATAAGCGATCCTGGCGGCCATTAAATCGTTGCAGGCCTCGCGACGCAGGGGTCGAAACGAAACAGGAATCGTTATGCTTTACAAACGCGATACAATTCCGAGAGGGAGCCAATATTCAACGGAGAGTAACTGATCGTTTAGTATTGGCCGGTCGCCAATTTCGGTGCCGAGTCGGTTAGCATGTAAAAATATAGCTATAAAGCGGGCACGAGCGATCCGGAATGTGTGTCTACGTACGTGTGTGCGTGTGTGCGTGTGTGTGTGTGTGTGTGTGTGCGAGAGAGAAGGAGAGAAGAAAAACGCGACGTATGCTCGCGTCGCAGACGCACGTGCAATTAAGCATGTTCGTTTCGCGTTTAACGAACGTAGAATTATTAACCGTGAGCCCTTTGTTTCTCCTCTTGTACGTAGTCCTCGAGCTATATTACCGCAGCTTTCTCACATGTGATATAATAGATAGGCTCTTAATTTGCTATAGCATAGTGACGTATTTATCTCTGTAACGTAGACGAACATTCGCGAGTATTACGGTTAATCGCGGAGGAAAGACCGTTTGCAAGGGATGGATATCATGGTTGGAAGATGCGTTTGTGCTTGCGAGATGCCAGGAGGTGCGATACGTGCCGTTCCCTCGAATCCTGTAACGAGATCGCGAAATTAGTCCAACGGTGCTAAAAGGATCAACCAAACGAACGTTTCGACTTTTCGAATAATCCTGATATTTCCATGTTAATCGCTGTATTGCACCGTTCATTTGGAATTGGCCCTTCTGTTCGCATTATCGATAATCCAGAAGTTAAGGCTCTTTTAAACATTCGACGCATGAAACGGAATTTTGTAATAAGAAATTGAAAATGAGCAGGAGGCAGCGAATTAAGTAGAACAAAAATTTATCGATTATTTTTTTCGCTTTGCTACTCGATATTAACCCTCTGCTCTCGAGAGGTAACCTTCAGTCGCTGTTTAGCCCCTTGATATGCAAATTAAATACACTCGATACGATTGAAAAATACCATTTTATTTCGCTAAGTTGAACTTGAGAATAGAAGGTGAAAAAATAATAAAATTTTTGAAAAATATTAGATTTTTATCGATAAGATTCATTCATGAAATTTCTCTCTTGACATACAATGGACATACCTTGAAATAAATGACGGGCCTAACTCGTCATTGTGTGTTAAGGGGTTAATAAAATTTTGGAGCAGTAAGGTGGAAGAAACTTTGTCGAAAATTTGCCGAAATATCGATAGCAAGTGGAAACTCGAAATTAATCGAGGAAATTTCTCGTCTTAATTTTGTATTTACGAATTTTGGTTTGGAGCGTGGTCAAAGCGGTGGATAGAGGGTGCCACTTCGACATCAATCGATGCTAACGTTTAACGCGATAATTTACGAGAGCGTTACATCGTTCGAGCCGACGATACGTTTCATGGATGTACCGAGGGACGATGGGGTAGTTTAAGTCGACTACGGGCGCAGGTGGTTAAGCGAAGATTAGTATTCTCTGTTCTGATCGATAATCTAACGCGTTAGCAACGATCGATATTTTTCTACGCGACAAGTTCGACAGAGGAACAAGAATACGTGCTTGAAGCGGTGAGATTCTAGAGATTCTTTTAGCACGCTGTAACATATTTAACACTTACCGTGTAATATAGGTAATAATTCTTTATAAATACAAATGTCTAACTCAACATCGACCCTCTTATTTCTCCACCTTTCACCAATTTATGTTAAATATTCCAAGAACGTTGCCAGAATCGAGCGGAGAAAATTCATAAGAGATCATTACATCCGACATTCTTTTTTTCTATCGGTCATAGCGATTTTTATTCGACCTGAATCGAATTGGACACCCTGTGCATAACGATATCCCGAACCGCGTTAATTCGAGATGCAACGTATCGTTCGGATGAAATTATTTATCCTCGAATGGAACTGGATGTGCCGCTAAAATGCATAGAATTTGTAATAGAGACATATCGAAACGAGATGCTTATTCGATTTAAAAAAAAATGCGATAAAAATGTGGTCTCGATGGAACATGCCATCATCATCGATCACATTCCGTTCATAATAAAAATGGGAAATATTCGATGCGACGGGAATGAATATTTATGAAGGAACTGAAATGTACTCGTTATTACTTACATCACAGCAGCAGAGAGTGCTATAACTACAAAAACAACCCTTGTAAATTATTCAAATGATGTACGACGATTATTTAATTTCCCGTTCTCTTAAAATTTTCCTCGAGTGTACCATAGAGTATAAATTTTTTAAAGACGGTAATTTTTTCGATGCTAATTTTTCCCTCGTCTTGTCACGAATCGTTTATTGTTTCTAGTACTTCTGGAATAATTTTTAAAGTATTAAAAAATGTAAATTATAGCCATAAATAATACGTAATTTATTTTCCTACCCTTCTGTCGCGAATTACCGTTTCGAAATCGCTCGACGAATAGAAAAAACGATAATCTATCATTCTGTCTCGTAGAATAGATAAACGCGGATTAAACGGAAATTAGGGAAATAGAAAACAGCGTTTAGCAACTATACGAGCTACTTAAAATCGCGCATAAACTTGTTGCACGCAAGCAAGATAATCCAGCATCTAAAATTACACGGTAACTGGCGTGCATACTCTGCGGAAACATTTTTTCCCGCTTTTATTCAGCGCGGAAGGGTAGTTTTAAGAGGCAACTATTTTTCCGCTTAGCAGAGGGCGTAAAAGTGCCCGGGGATAGGTCAATGCCTGGCCTGGCCAAAGTTCTTCAAATTCCTCCTCTCTTTTCCACCGAGTAGAATAATCCCGTACCCTATCGGACATGAAATGGGCATTGCCTGTTGAAAAGCGACGTGACCGGCAGCTCAAAGAGAAGAATTTGTTTCTCCTCTCTCCCTCCACTCTGGCTCGACCTCGAAAACCATCCTGAACGTGATCCAGCCACTGGATAACCGATTCCTCTGCAATTTGTAATTTCGCCCCCGGCTTTACTAGATTTGTTACACTCTGATTACAATCTTCCTTCGAAATCTAATTTCCCTCTGCGTCCCGGCTTTGTATTTTTTCCCGACAGCATTCGTTGCACTTCCGCGATTAATCCGAGAGGAGTTAACGCCGGAGAAGGGAATTTTTCAAGGTTAGACTCGAACGCAAACTTCTGAATCCGACAAATCTTCCTAATTGCATTGGTTAATAAAATCGCGAGATTATAGAGATGAAAATTCTTGAAATTTCCAGAACTATATTATCGATCAATTACCTCCGTGGAGTATACAAATGAAATTACTATAATTTAAGAAACTATTTTAATAAAGGAGAAATAGACGGAAGCAAGAAGGATTAACCGAGTGTTCGAGGATACTATTATCGATATTAACCGGTGGAAGGCTGGAAACTTGCGCCGTGACCGCGGAACGGACCGCAAAAATTCCCAACTATGGCGTCCCATATTCGTCCAAGTAACCCACCACGTCCAATCTCCCAAGTTCCTCGTCTATCCGCTCGATAAACCGACGTCTGGAGACCGGGCGTCTCGTTTCATCCAGCGCCTCGCGTTTCTGACATACTAATTGCGGAGCAATACTCCGCAACGCTAACCGCACAGTTCATAAACCTATCCCTCCGCGGCATAATTACCGAATTTCCATAGAAGCCACCGTGTATCGGGCCACGGCCGTTTTCACCGAATTACCAAAACTCGGAAACAGCCAGGACCTAGCAGTGATCTATAAAATCTTCGATACTTCTAAATCTCTACTTCGTTCCAACGACGTTTGATTCGAATATTCAGCGATTTTTTCCAAAATATTTCCCATGATGGAATACCACTACAGGTGAAAGAATATTTAAAACGATTAAACACGATTTTTGACTCGCTATATCTAACTCTTATGGAACTCACTTCTCTGAATACGAATTCGTAAACGAAATTTTCCTCTAACTCTCAATTTTCTACTGGTCTGCGTCGTTGCACGTCGTTACGATTTATTTCAGCACCGATTCCTGTCATTTACTCTATTTAGGATATATTCAAACCCACGTGTCCTCGACCATCTCACCGCGGTGAAAAATAGGAGAGAAAATGGTCCATCGGAGGATAACGCGTTTAATCGTTGGGTGGAAAATGGCGGTGGACACTTGGAGCTGGAGTCGCGAGTAGAGGAGAGAAAAAAGGTAGGGGAAAATGGCGGGAAAAATGGCCAGGTCCGGGCAACTTCCGGGATTTGCATTTGCCCGGCGTCCCATGCCGGTTTTCTTTTTCCGTAATGGCCGCAGCCGATAACGAGGACATTCATCGGCGAAGGACTCGCCAACGCTTCCTCTCCAATCAACCGCATTGTTGTTCCTATCGAAAATACCTTCGACACCGCCATCTTGCCTTCGCGACGCCGGCCAAACGGAATAATCTAGCGGCGATTCAACCGGTCATCTTCCACCGTGCGTTTCGCCTCATAGTCCGACTCGTTAGGCCGTTTCATCTTTGTTTCCAGCAATCCGCCCGAGATCCCACGCGTTGATCAATAGTTCATTGTTTCCAGCATCGGTCATCGGGGTCACGTTCAATTCCAAAGACGATTGAACCGCCTCGACGTGACAGACCGTTGTTCGCGATTAATTGTACGTCGAATCATCCTGTCATGCGAATTTCATATTTGTACAATTGATATCCATCCAGCGAAATTTTATTCCCAAGCACACCCGCAAAATTTAGCCGATCTTGTGCCTCTGACAACTTCACTGACGTCTTCCGTTTGATCAGAAAATTATTTTTAACCCTTGCCAATTTTACCAATTTTCTAAAGTGCGAAAAATGCGGTACGAGAGGAATTGCCACTCTTGTGCCTTTGAGATCTTCATGGACGTCTTTTGTTTGAAAAGAAAATGATTATTTTTAACCCTTACCAATTTTAACAATTTTCTAAAGTTCGAAGAATGCGTTACGAGTAGGGTTTATCGAGTCATAACTAGTTAATATTCAAGTAAATCATTTTCGTTATTAAAGAAGCTTTCGTTTCGAACAATTCCTACGGTAGCAAAGATCTATCGACTCTCTACGGATCAATAGACACGAACTAGTAGTATTTCAACTCTACGTTCGAATTTTATTGTCTTCGGGGGCTGTTGTAATTCCAGCCATCTTTCCCGTGACAAAAGAGACGTGTACACGAACTGGCAATTGATTAGTACAACGAGTCAACTCAAGGTTTAACACGGTACACTTTCACGAGTTAACGCGTAACATAAGCATCGAGGTATAGACACACAAGAAATTCGATAATCGGTGTACACGCGTTATTTCCGCTGTAAATTGACTTTGGTCACGTATGTACATATGCATATAGTATAAACGCTCCAGGGCTTAAGTACAATTCTGAATTTGCAAGGAAGGTTTATGTAAACAAGAGAAAAGACGAGGCCACGCGAGGATATTAATTAATACTTTCGAGACAATTTTCAATCGTAGACATTCGAAAATCCTTTTTTATTGCTGTGGATTTTATTTGATAAAATTACACGAAAATGTAACATCTGGAAACTAGAATGAAATTTTGACAGATTATTTAGGTACAACCATTAAAGCTCGAGTGCAAAATGCAACGCAATCTGTACTACCACTTCTGAATCGAAACTTTTCATTTACCTAAATGGTATTTCCTCTCGAATCGAACCATCGAAAAGTTACAAGCCGGGAGACATTTAGAAACTTCCATTTACAAAAATCAATCTCTACTAGTATAGTTTATATGGTCGATTTTCATTCACCAACCTGTCCGGATTGAATCCATTCCGAACATTTAGATTGCGCTACGCGATATAGTTTCAGAGAAGTAACCGAGTACGATAACACTCTCTACTCGATTCGAAACGCGTAGAAATGTAAGGAAACGAAAGGATTCGAAATACAGACGTAATATTTTGGCAACAGCGTCATACTCTGTTATAATTTGGCATTCCCTGGACATTCACTGTTGCCGATTACAGCTTCGATATAAACTGAAAAATATCTACGTAATTCCGTAACAAATCTAATTTCCGGCTGATTTCTCGCGCGATTATACGACACCGTCGAGCAAATATTGCAACAACACGTGTACAGGAGTGTTACGTACTGGCATACGGTGAAAAGCAACGTGACCAGGGCGCATTTATAGTCTGACTTCCCGACAGACATCGATTTCTAACAAACCGAGCAGCCAAACAGACCCTTCGCTGATTAACCAACTGGTGTACACTGCTTTGTATATTACATGGATCGCAACCGTGTCAATCGCACTCCATTGCTGTCACGCGTGTGTCAAAGGTTAACGTTACACAGCGAAATCGACATCTATCAGGGTAAAATCGATACCGGTCTCTAGGGTAAATGTTCCCTTTTAAGTAAAAGATTCATCGGATGACAAAATACCGGGAAAAATCTAATTCCGATCTCGGAGGATTATTTCTTGGAAAAGGGTGTAAATATTAACCCTTTGCACTCGAAGAAACTTTTCTTACGTTTCTATGAGCTCGGTGATACCATTTATGCTAAAATATCGAAAGAAAATTACACGTTTGCGTTTGGAACGAGTGAAATTATTATATTTCGATATTCCGTGCGTAGCTGTTTTTAATACAGTTGTTGTCACTTATTCGTCGTTTAAGATGTATTAAATGGCGACTGAGAGTAGTCTCTCGAGTGCAGAGGGTTAACCCTTTGCACTCGGCGATTTTTTAGCTACAGAAGAGTAGAAATTTACAAATTTTCTGGTATAAAACTGACATTATTTTTTTGAGTAGTAAATAAAGAATCGTATAATAATTAACACGTAGAATTATTTGATTTCGATATTTCGCATATTGTTATATTATTTTGAATTTCGTATAATAATTAATATGGGTCTTCAAAATTTCATGGTGACCAACAGTCGCCATTCGAGTGCAAAGGGTTAATATATCAAATTTGAAATCACCCAGCGATGGAACGTGGAATTTCTAGAAAGAATGTCGATGGAATAACCCGACCACGCGTAATCTCATTCGCGAAGGGATGAATCGAGAGAAATTTCTGCTCGCTGGTGACGTAACCGGCGCGATCAGAGAAATAATCGTTCGAGTAGAAGCCCATGTGACATTCCGACCCGACTTTTTATTATTAAAACGCGCGATGGCGTGCGATTAAATTTGGTCCCTCGGAGAATTTCGAATAATTCAAAGGGGGCGAGGGTGGAGGGGTCTCGTTCTCAGGAGACTTTCGCGCGTGCAGAAATCCCAATAACGGTCGGCAAGAGACAGGTGCGTCTAGGCATTGTCTGTCCCAACCATCCCCAAGGCTCTTCACCATCTTTTCCTTCCCTCCCTCTTTTCTCTTCCTCACCCCCGACATCTTCCCGGCTATTCGTTACAATTCCTTTATCCGATCTTGTTCCTCGGGCTGCACGCGTGACGATGCAGCTTACCACCAGTCTCCTTCTATTCCCTTCACTCTCTCAATTTTCTTTCGCTTTCCACTTGCAACCCGAACCTCTTCTAACCCTGCTCTGGCCTCGTTGAGTTATTTCTCACTGGTAGCCGCTATGATTCCAGTTAACCCCTTGAACTCGATGATTTTTTCGTTAGAGAGAAAAATAGTAATTCGAAAACTTTTTACCACAAGGTCGACGATATTTATAAACAGAGAATTAAGACGTAAAATTACTGTACTTCGATGTTTCACGCATGGTTGGGTAATTTCAAATTTCATGTAACGATTAACGTTGATCTTTAAAATTTGATTAAATGGCGACCGAGACTCGCCTCTCGAGTGCAAAGGGTTAAGCAAAGTTTGATATTTAATTATGGGGCACGATGATTGGCCTTTTTGTTTATACCGTTGAAATTGTAGGTACTTTTACGAATACAGTTATAATCGCAAGATGACAGTAGCTTAGAATCGTGAGACTCGACGTGTCAAAGGGTTGAAACCCGACCAAAAGCTTTTCCATCGGTACACCGCATCTATGGCACTTTAACATCCACCGTCGAGACCGACGCTTATGCGAATTGACCTCTGGAATTCAATTGAAAGAAAGAGGAGGAACGAATGCGAATATCCGACAGACTCGAAAGCGATCGGTGTCGAGCTTTATTCGACGGTTTATCTCGGTCTGTAGGTTTGTACTTCATTTCCAGATCGCATTTCTAAGAATTCGGGATAGCACTGCTCGAGTAACCCACAAAGGAACCACGCGATAAACGTTTCATTTTAAATTCTGATACGTTAATTAACATCGATGTTTGGCATCCGATTAAATGGCGACTGAGGCTCTCCTCTCGAGTGCAAAGGGTTAAAAGTTGAGACTTTTAAGGCTTTGGTCTACAATTTGATACAAAAAAGAATTGGATTTACTCAAATTTTGAAACTGTCTTACCTCCTCAACCCCTTGGCTACTGTGGGCACCCATAGGCGCTTCCAAAATTTGCGTTTGTGATACTGAAAGCAGGTACCCACTCTCTTATCAACACAGTTCTTTCCTAACGACTAAAAAATTTTTATAAAAAGGAGTTACGACCGTGTCTCATTTGTCATTGGTATTATCGTTTGTACATAAGGGAAGGATAAAAAAACTATAAGAAAAGCTTTGTTTTTTATAAATAAGAATATCTGACTTTTTAATGTAACAAATAAGACCACAATCACGTTTCTCAGAAAAAAATCACCGCCGCGAAAAGGTTAAACGAGAGTAGACGTAGATTTACAGAGATTCGTCGATCATTTGCCGCGAGATGATGACGATGATGTATTATTTATTTGATCGTTACGGGGGTAACGGGTAGCAAAAGGGTTGAGACCAGGACAGGATCGCGAGTGAATGACGACTTGGAACCGCGAAACTGAAGAGAGTCGCGAGACTAGAAGCGAAGCAATCTTATGTACATTATACGCGACTGACATTCCAACTCAATCTGGCAGCAAGGTATTTACACTTGCCGACGATACTGCCCTACTAGCTACACGTCTAATTTTACAAACGACAAACGAGGTACTCCAAGAACATCTGTCAAGAATGGAAGAATGGCTTGTCGAAAAGGTAATATTTACGCTACGCAAACACAATGCCTCAAGCGTCACCATAAACGAAACAAGGATTTGTCAAACAAACTGTGTCAAATATCTCGGTCTACGCGTTGATTCTAACTTTCGGAATGGGAACATTGCATAAAGGCAACAACGAAGCATATCCGAGCGAAACGACGAGAGACCTATAGACCGACTGGTAAATAATCCAAGTTTAGCTTAAGCGATAAACAAGAAATCTACGAAAAGCGAGGAGTCGCGTCAAAGACTCGAAAAAACTAGATAAAGCTTCCAAGAAAGGAAACTGTCGAGATTTCGCGAAGAATGCCCGGAGGAAGAAAGTTTCGCTTCAACGCGAAGGCTGCTGGTTAGAAACCGAGGATCTCGCATCGATCGTGACTCATCTGATTACCGGGGCCAGGTTCGATCGCGGTACTGGAGCCTAATAAAGGAAACAACCGAGTTTGTCTTGACACGTTTGTCGCGCGTTTGAAGCGAAAGAAACTGTAGAAAGATCAAACCGAGTCGCGACAATAACCCGAAAGTAACTTGACTGAAAAGAAAACGGCTGCCCTGGAGATAAGCGAAGATGCCTTCTGCCTCAGCAATTCTCGCGGCCATTGTCTTCTTTCCGCTCGCAACCCTCTTTCATCCCTGCAACCCCTTCGCACCTTGCCGCCGCGATTCATTTCACCACAGCGGCACAATACGCTCGGCTCGTTTCACACTTTCCACCATTCACCCGGCTTTATTTCTCCTCCCCTTCCATTTCGCCATTCTCCCGATTCCTCTCGATTCCTCTTGGTCCTTCGTTTACCTAACACCGATACCGAAATTCCACCGCGAAACCCACCTCGCGGCAGCGTTAACCAACTTTAACCAAAGTTATGCTAATAACCTCTAAGCGTGCCTTCGTTTACCTAGCTCCGAGTTCCTTCCGCCACATTTTCCATCCTTATTTACTCTCGTGAGCTTTTTTTCTACCTTTTCCAGCGCTTTTAAACCATCGACCCCGAATTATGAAGCCGCTTCATTGTTTCGCGATAAATAAAGGTCCCGGGGTGATTTAAACGCGTTGTATTAAACGCTTTTCACGCGAGATTGATGCAAGGTTGGTAAATTACAGGCATTGAGAACTCGGACGTGCTATCGCTGAAAGGGCGCGAAGGTAAATCTCGCGATTGCCATGTAATGGACTACGAGGGTTCCGGGATGTTTAATAAAGTGCAGGAGGAATCGGTATTGTTTGGCTGAAGTGGTTTAAGGTTGCCTCGAGATGCCAGGGAGACCGGGTGATTTTCTCAGCCGTTCTACAGGGAATATTATGCGTCCTCGAGGAAGGAGTGACGCTTTGTTGTCGCCTTGAATAATTTTGTTTGCCAAGTATCGTTATGGATACGACAAGGAGTAATAGTTGGGGAGCAGCGAGGAATTTGAAACCGAATATCCTTCCGAATCGGTCTTCCCGATTATTCTCCAAGTTTAAACCTTTATTCGCCTTAGTTTTCATATATTAATCAACATTTCTTTAAGTATTTATAGTATTTTTAAATTATGAAATTCCTATTCTAGCATTTACAAAATTTTCGTTTAAAAGTATTTCCTTCCATGTTACTAAAATATCGCGAAAAGTTAAAATTCTTTTCTACATTTTATAGTACCGTGTTTAATATCTATTAATTCGAAAGCAGATATCGATATAAGTTCATTTTTTCCAGTCCATTAGGATGAAATTGTTATCTAGGAAAAGTGGATGGTGATTCATTCTGCTTCGTAAAGGCGAAGTAATAATAACTTGCAACAAGGCGCAATGTTCGTTAAAATACTTGCTTACAGGTAAAAGCAGGCTTCCTCCGTAATAACTTACATTCACTGTTTTAAAACCTAAAAATAGCGTGTCATGCACGCTGCAGTTTACACGCGTAACGCAATTACTTTCCTCGGAAACACCTTGTAGCATAGTGCAGTAAATTTGTATTTTATCATTTATTTCGTTTAGTGCGCGAACACTTACTGTGCGATTTAAGCTCTTTATATTTCCATTAAAGGTCCTTTATACAAATTGCTTTCACGATTTTCTTGTATAAAATAAAAAAAATATTATCAGACACTCGCTCGAAAATAAAAATAAAAAAATATAGATCATTCTATGTATAACTCTACTCTTCGATGTATTATGTTTTTTTACTAAATGCAGGAAAGCGTGGAATCGAAGGAAAGATAATTCAAATCGTCTGATTTTATTCCAAGTAATTTTGTTAAAACGTTGCTACGTTAAAAAGACTCGCGATTAAAACAGTAAATTATCTACTAATGAAGAAAATTCCTTTAAAAGAAACGTTAGCTCCCACCGGTATAATTTTTAATTAAAAGCTTCGTAATTTAAATCTCTTTGAATCTACGAAGTCCGTTACGAATATGTAATGAATTTTTACCAGATAACTTTTTATTTGCTTATATAAATCTGCAGTTTCTGTTTATTTATTTTTACCCATATTTACGAATTCTAAGAAATTGTGTAATTCTATGGTAAATGAAACTCTGTGGGTAATGATAAAATATAGCGGATGATTAAAACCAAGCGATTATTCGATGCATAGTTTCTCGTAATTAAACCATAGCGCGCGTGTAAAAATGCGTTTGTAAAATTCCAGAATAGTATTGCTTAACTTGTACGAAGGAATCTAATATGGAAGTTATAGAAGGATATATATATCTGCAGGATAAAAGTCGAGGGTCCCTGTTATATTAAAAGAAGCAGCTCTTGCAATTTCTAATTTAAAAGATGCTTGTATGTAACCTAACTCACACGCTTTACGCTTCTTTAATCTTCGTATCAAAGGACAAGGAGTAATACGGAAAAGAGATAAGTCTCGAGAGATCTATCGATTCGAAGCTCTTTCAGTGGAAAGGGAAATTACTCTCGTCTGTTAAGCTGTTTGTCTTTTTTAAAATTGCTATTCTATCGCTTTTCTCCGCGTAATTACAATTCCTTAAGAGCCTCGCATCGGAAAATCGATCCCTTCGGTTTTTCTTTTATTTCTATTAATGCAATTTCAATCTCCATAAGAAGATTATTCTACCAGAGTCCTTGATTCATTTCTTCTCTGTTAAATGAAACGTTATATAATCGTTGCGTAAAATGTAAGTATACCCAGGGGAATGATCGAATTTAAGAGAATAATTTTTTATCCGATCCCAAATTTTTTATTTCTATTTTATCCTTGCGACGACGTTAATTGAAAATTTACGGTAAAATTAAGTTTTGGAAAACAGATTCCAATTTGACATTAATCACGATGAACTACCATTAATTCGTTCAAATGTATTCGAATGTAATTTATATAGTGCGCTAAATATTTTTTGCAGCATCGCATAATTGATATATTAATAGTCACACTCTCCATTCCTAATTCGTTAAAAAAAATAATTATCATTCGACAATCAGGGACAGAATCCAGACATCAGACACAACAAAGCATCGATGAATCGCATTACTCGATAATTTAATTAACGACTTTTCTGTATCGCAGAGGAATCCGCGCTATATCCAATGAAAGCGTGCAATCTTCCACTTGAAATTGCACTTTGATTTACGTCGATAGGATTTTTCCTTGCCGAGATAGGATAATTTAAAGCGGAAGGTAATTTCTAACGCTTTACTATCTCCGTCTCGTTCTCTCTCTCCTCTCTCTCTCTCTCCTCTCTCTGCGTCTGTGGCGCTGCACTGACCTAGCCGAAGGAGGCTGGTCAGTGACAGAGGCTGAGTCAGCGGTTTTTCTACTATTACTACTGGCCATCCCGGGGATAACTGGGTCAGGCGGTTTCCTCGAATTTTCCTCATTCATAATCCTTCGCGCTCCCTTCCTAGCCTTACATCTCGGCCACCCACCCAGATATCCACTTCGAACAAACTGCCTAATCGAAATTATCTTTCTACCTATTTTCTCCACGCTTCGTGTTCGCTCTAGCCGAGATTCAATCCCGCGAAATTTTATCTCCAAGAAGCGTTTCATTTTACTTTATCGACGTGCATCGATAATATACGCGTTTCGTCTTTCATTTTTTATTTACGAATTAATATTGTAAATTATCTAACACCATCGAGGAGTAAATTAAGTATTAACAAGAATACTCGTAGTTGCATTTAAAAATAAACGTGTTACAGACGTAAAAGCGTTCTCGTATTACTACCTTTTATATCCGGGAAATTCCTACCCCTTGTGATATAATATCCTTCGATATCAAATTTCAGTAAGGATAAATGCGTTTTTTGCTTGATGGATCGCCGAGAAAGAGGCTGTATAAAGGAAGACGTTAAAATAGGAAAGATGAGATAAAAGGAAGAGCACGATGAAAGAAGATAATAATGTAAACTTCTCGATTCCGCGTTAATCTTTAAGTTAGTTCCTCAGATCGCTAATTTATCTTAAAACTAGTGGAATTTTTATCGATATCGGTAATAATAAAAAAAAAATAATTTATTAAGCGAACTAAATATTCGTCAATTTTGCTTTGAAGTAAATTCGTGTCAGATAAATAACTATACCATAGTTCTTTTCTTCATTTAGATGATCGGTATGCAAATTTAACGCGTGTGCTTCTGAAACTAAATCACAGCAGTAAAGCAGCGAGGAATTAAGCGTTTTTGTTGTTGATATAACATTCGGTGGAAGAAAGGAAACAGTATTATCCGAACCCAATTAAAATATTACCAATTATCGCATCAAATTTATTAAACTGCAGTCGATTTTCGAACTCTCCGTTCATTTTGCTTTCACTCGTTTAATTATCGTATCTTCCCTTCGCGCGTTAATGCGTCAACTTGCAATCGTTCACTCGTCAGACCCATGAGAATCGCCTACTTTCGATAATCGATCGTCAAATACGCAAATAAATTCAATTTTAATCTACCTGCAACTCGTCTCCCAGAGGCTACGTCGATTATAAAACGAATTCTGAGAAACAACTTAATAATATCTCAAACGATATAACTTATTTCATTCGACATTAAATTTTATCCGTATTTAACTAGCATTCTTAATATTAATAAAAATGAGTACTATTAATTAAATGCTATCAACATAAAATTACCACAATAGCGAGAAATATTAATGAAATCGATCTACTGAACAATGAACAAAAACACACGCTTATCGCGTATCTAAAATTTGACACGTATTTCAGATATCCGGAAGTATCTGCGAATCGACGATACCAAAATGGAGAAAAACGCGAAGAAATCTCGTGATAGAACGGTGATAATCGGTAATCCACGGTGATAATCCGGAATCACGTTCTTTCCAGCGATTTCCCGTAGTGACTTGCTGTTGGTCGCGTGAAATTCAAGACACGCGAGGAAATGGAAGGAGAATGGGAATGGGAAGGTGGAAAATTCGTGGGTAACTGGGATCGGCGCGATGCGGGATCCGCTTTGGTCGCGACGCGAGCTGCCGCGAGAAATCGGACTGCTCGCTGTAAACAGGCAGATGCAAACAGACGAAACGGGAGGACGAGGCGAGTGGCAGGAAACGACGGACGAGGACTGGCTGCAAATATGCAGACAGCCCTTTCGTCTGTTCCTACGACGATTCAATTTGCTCCACGTACATACACACGTTCCACGGGATAAGATCGGTGCCGACGTACCAACCGCTGATATGCGTCACCATCATGCCACTATCCACTCTGCTACTTCCCTAATTCCTCCGTTTATAAACAACCCGATCCACGTTGGATCCTTGCGTCTCGGTTTTTATTTCTAACAGCTGTTAGAACAGCTAACAACTGTAAACCCATCGTTTTAGCCCTTTGACTCTCACAAACGCAAAATTTCTGGACGCCTATAGACGCTTGCAGTAGTCAAAGGGTTAAAAGGATAAAAAATCTTTATGAGAAAGTTAAAAGACTATTTGATTTTTTGGGCTTTATCGGAAATATGTTTTCTATATCAAAAAAGACAAGTAGGATTGGGAAACCATATGAAAAGATATTTTAACTTTCTTTTATATAAGACACATCCGAACTTAACCCTCGAGAAATAAAAAGACGTTAAAAGACTATTTGATTTTTTGGGCTTTATCGGAAATACGTTTTCTATATCAAAAAAGACAAGTAGGATTGGGAAACCATATGAAAAGATATTTTAACTTTCTTTTATATAATATACCTCCGAACTTAAACTGTATATCATAAATTCGTAATCGTAGCGAATGGATTAAGCAAGGAAACGATATTCACGTAAATTGGGATAACAATGAGTCGATGACACACGACACCTATGTAAAAACACTCCGAGTGTTGTTTTTATTCCAGAATGTTCTTTTTCAGGAGAAAACGGTTCAACTAGTTATGCAAGTTAGTCGTCGTTCAAATTGTGCTAGAGTAACAAAGTACTTCTGCAATTGTATAAGTTGCTCTAATCAAATTATGACAGCAGTAAAAACAGCGACAGAAAGAAATGACAACAAACGAAACAGCGACTGCGATTTCTTTTTTCGACGAATCAGTTGTTTATCGAAAGGCCATTGCTCGAGTGAACAACCTCGGTTTATTGGCAACGAATTCACTATCGCCGAAAAAACCAAGGTTCAAGGACAGGAGCGTGCCTCAAGTGTGAGTCAGGAAATAAAAAAGTAAAAGACGAATGTAAATCAAATCGCATCGATAATCCAGTGCTTTGAGAGATTTTCAGAGGATTTTCAGAGGAAGAATCGAAGTTTTCGGTTGTTTGTACATTTTATTCTGCTTTTTACTTTTGTTTCAATTCGAGTTCGAATTTTTTCGAGGCAGAGAGGGTAGGATATTTTTCGACCCCTATCCTGAGGGTTGTTTCCACTGGTCCAATATGGACGTTGATAGGTAAAAGTAATATCTGTCGAACGATATTTTTTTCAAATTACTTTTTACGACGGTTTCATTGAAATTTACGATTACAACAAATAAGCGATTTTCAGTTTGCATTGAAAAGTCGCCACAGAAATTTTTTGGAGTTTTTGATAACGATGACATCGAAAAATTGTTGCCCAGAGTGCTTTTTTATAACGATATTAAACTCTAATAATATTTGTATCTCTGTAAAATACTATTTAACGACAGAATTAAAATAGAACGATTGAAATCATTTGAAAAGCAATTGCACGATAGAAGTTGTGATAAAAAATTACGAACAAGGCTAAAACACCGAGGTAAAAAATTCAAACGCGTCGTCTTACATCCGTAAAAATTTTATTTCGCTTTTACGAGTTCCCTAGCCGGATGTAGACTTCGGAAATAATACAGCCTGTAAAACCTGCATAAAACCACGTCGAATTTTCAGCAGCCAAACTTTTCCCAAATTACCGATTCTTTTCGATCATTTACAGCAATCCATTTGCGCGAATACTTTTCCATTCAATTCGGCCAACAAACACCTGGGAAACCGCTTCGCGATCCTCGCTGGCCCGCAATCCATCGAACAATAAAATCAAATGAAATACTCCACGAAAGCAATCTCCAGGTGGAATATTTTTCAACGAAAGCTTCCACCGCGTCCAAGTCGAAATTTCCAAAAGGAAGAAGAAGAAGAAAAAAAAACACTTTCCGAAACTTTTTCCTATTTCATCTGTTTCGAAACTACTCCAAAGTCTGCTCGTGTCCACGAAACTTTAAGGAATAACAAGGCCAAGTCGAGCTGTAAGAAAGCGATGGGTTGTGAGGCCATTTTCTGGGCCTTGAACGTTAAATGGGGACAATGAATAGGATAAATTAAGATAAAAGCGTGGATAAAACTATATAAAACAAATTAACATAAATATTTCAACGATTAGAATATGGCGCTCGTTGCTTGAGAAATTTTAACGGAATTAATATTTAAATTTGATTTAGATCATCGTAAAAATATTCTTGCTGCCGAATGTTATATTTACGGTAATAAAATAATTTGGAATTCCAGGTTATATAATCTTTTCTCGCGTCATGTTACACACTTGTGCGTAGTATAGGAGTAATAGGATTATACGAGGCGAATAAAGAGTATTCGGATAAAAATGCGAATGAAAAGCACTTGATACAGGGTATTAAAGGTACAGTGTGGAAGAGATAAAGCGTATGAAAGGGAAATGTTTGGAACAGGTATTTAAGATTATCGCGTGAGCGATCTGTAATGGTCTGCGCATCAGGCTCTCGCTATTCTTAAATCCTTGGATCCAACTCTTTCCGAGATTCCAGATATCTAATCTAAACTATTCGTGACACACATATGCCGTTTCGGTGAAGGATTCACATATAAACTCACACGGTTTAATGATAAAGCAGAAATTTAACGCGAGAGAATATTCAGAAGAATGTCTAGGAATTATTTAAATAAATCTCGAAGCATTTGATACAATATCGTAGTGGAAATCGTCATGAACTTTCACTGTGCCATCCGCGACCAATATTTGAAAGGTTAATCAAACTATTAGGTTGTTCGGAAAGTCATATCGTTCTTTTCTAACGGAGGACCTAATTGTATTTTTTTCACAGTTAACTTCACACTTTAACCGCATTAAAAAAAAAAAGAAAAAGAAAGACGAAATGATTTTCCGAACGACTCAGTTACTCGAAGAAAATCATTTTCAAACGAGGAGGAAATTCGTAAACTCGTGGAAAGATCTATGAAAAGCGTGCCGCTGGAAGCAAACTCTGTGAAGCTTTGTGAATTATCGCAATTTTTCGGAATCGCGTGACATTTCGAAAAACGTACGTACTCGTGGACAGGTTTCATCATGATGAAGGAGTCAGATCTACTTTTACCTCTGCCGCGTGATTTCCCTGTAATCTGATACGTTATGGTGAATAATCCCTATCGCGCTGACCGGTATTTTCAGTGGCGCTGCGTTGTTCCAGACACCGACCCAAACAATCCACAGGAAAAATGGCCGATTGCGTTTGGGACTTAATTCCAAAGGAAAAACAGAATACGCGTTTTATTTTCGAGTTGCTTCGCGTCAGGTTATGCTATTCTTTTGTTTCCAAGTTTATATTCACAGGATTTACACCGCGAACAAAATGGAGATATGCATGGGATTATTCTTTTCTCCGAAATTCCGCTCTGTTTTTGACTACCATCGAGAAATAGTATGGCTGTTCAGCTGCTTTTGAAGAAAATTTTGTTTCGTCGATTTTGGAACGCGAGTGAAGAATTAATTTTGGAATTATTTAAATGGTAGCAGTCGAATCGAAATTAATTAGAAGGATTCGAATTGACGCGTGTTTCATAAATTTTCATTCGCGAAAAATTCGAGAGCAGAGCTTTTTCAAATTAAGCGTCGTTGACGTTTAAAATTGACCATGACAGAAATACGACAGATATTTAAAAGATTTTCAAACTTTACGAAACAAAGGAGAGGATTAATATCGAGATTAAAATCCCGAAATGTTGAAGATGCGCGCTAATTTGATTAATCGAATATTCTATCGCTTGGTGCAAATATTAAAAGTCACGGGTTCCAATTGAAATCCTGTTCGATGGACAATTTGGACAAATAACAATCATCGTACGGCGTTGGATGGAAAATAAGGAAAAAGAGGATTTGCGAATCGTGGCACGATTTCGAAGTGAATGGCAAATTACTTTGCTCCGCGTTCTCGCCGATTCATTTGCTATGCACGCGGCCTGTTCTCGCCTATGGACCAACGCGAATCGAGTTCAATTGAAAATTTAATGGATCGCGAGTCTCAATTGATTAAAACCCCTACTGCGAATATTATACGCGGTTTAGCTGCCCTTGTCTCCAACAATTTCCCCCGATGCAAGCAACTTCGCTTCTGGGATTCTCGTAATTTCATTTCACCTGGATGAATGCTTCGCCGTGTCTGGATATTAGAATCCACGGGAGACAACGTTGCGTAGTCGACAAGTTTTCACGCGAAACCTAATATCCTACCCGTTCATAACCGTTCGATGTCGTTCGTTTATGTTCACCTTTCACGGGGAAAAAAGGGTGTCGAGACACCGTGCCAAGCACGTAATTTGCATATCTGTCACTTCCGACTGAGACCTCGAGTTGCACGCAGGGATCAACGCTTCACCGATTTACGAATATTCAGAATATCGCGAGTGAACTTCTTTCCAACATCTCGAGTATAAACAGAGGACTCGATATAAATTTATCGATAATATAGATTTATCTATTTAATATATTTAATATAGATTTATCGATTTTAGGAAATTGAACGTAAAACCTACTTTGATTGGGTGTTCTTAATCCTTTTAACCAGAGACATAAACTATCCAAATGTTGTGCGCTACTTTTCAAAGAATATGACTCATAAAATTGGTGTTTAATTTAATTTATTTAATTTCGCGTTTGACGATGGTTGTTTGCTTAATGTTGTTCCGAGAAAAGGAGAGAACGGAGTATTCAAGGATTATGTAAATAGCGTGTAACAGAAGAGGAAATTACGAGGAAATTATGGAATTAAAATACTAGAAAGTGTGTTAACGATTAGAATTTCATTAGACATTTCACTATTCAAATATTTGGTTCGTTTCGTTGCTCAAGGGTGACTTTAAAGGCATGTTTTCTAGTGTCGCCAGTCCGAAACACGACTTCTAGATATCCTATTAGTATTCAAATGTATTCCTTCCTGACAAGACGAAGTTACCTTCTTTTTAACACGAAGCGAAGTTTAAACGAAGTTAAAGAAGTCTAATACACATTTAAATACATTTCCATAAATACAGTCCCTCGCTAAAGTATACAGACTTACGTATACACTGTGTATTTTAAATAAACATACACTGCAGTTAATAATAGCGTATAATAGTACAGAGCTTGATATTTATGGTAATTAAGGGAAAGCAAGAGTGTGGAGAAAGCAGATTACAGAACTAAATTATACAAGTGCTTGAATATCTTTGTATAATCTCGAGGAAATTAAGCTAATACCGAATGAAATTGCAATTTAAAAAAAGATAATAAATTTCAATTTCAATTCGATATCCGTTGATTACACGCGGTGGTCTAAATATATTTTACGATTTCCATATTTTTCGCCTCGTTTTATTTAATTTCGTTCCTCTCTTTATGTATCGATTAAACCTGTTTAATTATTAAAAATTGTTATTAAGTTCTACGTTAAATATCGTTATTAAATATTACGGTACGGTGAAAACTGATTATTAAACTGGCTGGTCTATAGATAAAATCTCCCGGGGAGTAAGTACTGGCTTACATTAAAAAATAAATACTGGCTCGGTTGAAAAAAGTACTATCGCGTATGATATCTGTCACGCAGACATGAACCCGCGTCGCATAATTTTCCAATTACGCGCATTTTTCACGCGGACAGCTCGGTCGATCCTTTAAAACCGATAACACTTAATACGCGTAAGATAACGCATCGAGCTTTTCAGTTTGAAATTCAAACGAACCACCGGCGTTATGTAAAAGACGAAGCGCGATGTATAAATAAATGTATATGGATCGTACTTACATAAACTCGGCTTGCATTCATTAACAGAGATAACATCGTATCGCGGGTGCAACAAATGTTTCTGACACATCGAGACGAGAACTTTTGCAATAGTTTCAAACTGTGCCACCGATTTCGCGTCCATCCAGCTCCTCCTCTTCGGAGCCGTGCAATTTCATTCCCACAGGATGGAATAATAAACGCTCCACCCTTTATTACCCTCTCGAACCCGTTTTACTTTCCGCCATTCCGCGATTAGGTGTATTTCATTCAAACAGAACAATCACTCCCTGCGATATGTATTATATAATTCTAAAGATTCAATCGGAAATTTTAAAGCGTCGAATATTTGTGCAATTGCCATTTTATAAGACTTAATTTCTTTGAAAAATCTTTCGATTCTATTGAAAATAATAAACAGTAATAATAATGGAATAATAAATATAAAATACTGGTAAATGTGATTTACAGATATACGAATCCAATCCATTTGTTACTTTACCTAATTCAAACAATGCTATCCGCCATAAAACTTTGAATAGCAACTCGATGACACTTAAGCTCGATGTTTGCTTCAACGGACACATATTTTACTTTGGTCTGACAAAAGGAAGCAACCTGTTCAACTAGCCTGTTCAACTCTGCCAAACTTCCGTTCGTTTGTTTTCTCTGTCTCTAACGATCAAAGCAGGTTTTTCGAACTTCCTCCTGCCTCTGGTACGGGTGGATTCTATTCTATTACGAAGGAACGAACATCGGCAAAGTTTTCTGGAGAAATTATTTAAATATTCTCCTGCTACGTACTACAGCCTAAAATCCGTTTAAAAAATCCGTAAAGTCCATTTACGCGATTCGATACAAAAATCTGCCTGTCCATGGATACAATGTAATAAAAGTAGCGGAAATAATTAATCTCGAAGATTTCTACACCAGTTCGTATTAGTGATGGACGTACGACTGTCGAGGTGGTAATACACGCCACTGGGTATATAAAATTTATTTCACGTTCGCATGGTTTCACGCTCCACTTCGCGAAATTATTATTACACGTGCAGGTAAATCTTTAACGATACGTTCTAGACGATTTCCTTCGTTTCGCGTAACTGAGACCTATATTTTTTAGAAACGAAGTTATAGAAATACGCGAAGGAAACGACGGAACCTATTAATGTTTAAACAAATTAATATAGACGCTCTTTAATTGTACCGTTGTCAAAACATCCGAGGTGAAGCACGCTTTGGTAAAAGCTATATAGTTGACACCGAAGGATCTTCTCTGTAGATCGACAGTGTCATATATCCCATCCACTGGCCAAAGCGATTAACTCCACTCTCTGAATTCTTCAAAATTTCAACGCCGGCACGTTTCATTCCCCTTTAATTCCCTATGTCTCAAATAAATCTCTGTCTGAAATAACAACGAATAAGTAATGGACAGAAACAGACAACGATACGAGTAAAACAATAAAATAATAAATGAAAGTAACAATGAATAAAAAATATGGGATGATAATAATAATGAAATAACGAATGTAGTGCGAGATAAATAAAGATCGAATGGGATTAGATAAGAATAATAGAGAATGTTAGAAGTAAATGACGAAAAATAAGGGAAGAGTAATATATTTGTAAGGGAGATAGAAAAGTTGTAAGAAATAGGTTTGTTTAGGTGGAGTAAATCGATTTGGCAAGCGATCGAGTGATATCGGAAGGGCGGTCGCGATGCAACACCATCAGCCGGTGTTCAATTAACATTAAACAAACACTCACCGTCGCTACGCTGTGCGATGCCCCTCTTGTCGCCCTTTCCCATATTTTCTTCTCCCTCTGTCCTCTAAGGTGAGAAACGCTTTCTTCCTCTCCCGCCTGAAATTCAATCGCAAAGTGCACTCGATTACCGCCTGTTCCACCCGTGTCTGTACACGCGTGTACCAACTCGCAGACGCCAAAGCCATGCGTGTGTCTCGCAGCTTCGCGCTTTTGTGCCTGCCTGTGTGCTTTCCACTAACAACCACCGGGCTCAATTTGGATCAGGACGCCAGGACCGACGGTGGATTGTTGGCAAATTGATCGGTAGGTTGCTATAGCAAGCGGGAAAGAGTCTCGGGATTCGTGGAATACCGTGTCGGTCGTGGTTTTTGCGAATTAATTAAACAGGCCGGATATTACCGTGCGTGTTATGGTTTTTTTTCTTTTTTTTGACGGATGTTTCTTAACCCTCGGAGGAGGGACCTAATAAAAGTCGGAGCTGCGTTAGGTAATAAACAGATTCCACAGTTCAACTTTTTCCTTTACATTTTACGAATAGGTTTATTATAGACCGAAATATAGATTTCTTATAATAATATTAAAATATTGTCTTTATTCGTGTATAAGTAATACGTAAATTCGTATTCTGGTTGCAATTTGTAATGTAATTAAATGAAAATTCCGTTCCGCTGTATTTAAAATGAATCAAAATGCGTCGAGTTTTCTCTCTTTGAGGAATTCAATTTATATAGTATCCTAACAAACTCGAAACTCTCAATGGTAATTAACGTAAGCCATTATACAATGGCGCGGGAACAATGATTTTGAATCTTGAATGGAACAGATGCGAGATTGAACTTTGGATTGGTCTTTGTAGTTTGAAATGAATGTCAGAACAAGATGCACAACATAGGTCTACGAATTCCTATATACAAAAAAAGCAATTATTTTTGGAACTTATGTTTCTAATATTCGATTTCGAGTTCGTTCTTGTAATTTACAGACCCGGATTGCAAAATATAAACAGCTTTACGTACTCCTTGCAAGATCTGTCGTTTTTGGATGATTTTCGTCGAATATTTCTCTTAAGCGCGCCGTTAATTTCGCAATTAAAAGAAACATCGACGAACAGAGTTCTGACATGTCAGAATTTTATAGCTGACATCAAGATTGCAACTATACGCGAGTAACCGTGAAAAAAGTATACGAGACAGGGTATATAGCTAGAAAAAAGGAAGAACTTCTTCTTTGCCCAGACGTTAAAGAACTTTTTAAATCCTAGAATTTAGGGGACTTTTAAAAGTTTGAACTTTGAAACTTTGAACTTCGAATCGAATTTCTTCGCGTAGAAATGCAGATTATGCGTATAGCGCGTACTTTATCGTCGAAATGCGTGTCGACCAAGAGGTACAGACCAAAGTTTGAAAAAAAACACCGCGAATAAGTCTCATTTGGACGTAGCGAAAGAGAAAAGGGACTCTAAATATTCTTTCATCCTTTGCGGGGTAATTCTATGAACGAAAGATATTTTATTGTATGAAATAAAAGTATATTCCACAAAATACACCATTGCCCTATGGAAAAAAATATCCTCTACAAAATGTACCCTTATTTTATAAAATAAAAATATATTCAGCAAAATATACTGTTATTTTGAGAAAGAAAAATATATTTTACAAAATCAATCCTTATTCTATGACACATCTATGCTATACGGAACAAAGATGCATTACAGAAAAAATCATCTGTTTTACGAATCTTTATACACTTTTATTTTGAACCGTTCGTCTCACATTCGAAATTGGTCGCTGGATTAACAAAGCTGCGAAGAAATTGCAACCTGTCCAACTTAACTTCGCGTTAACATTCGTATCGGTGTACACGTGTTTCTGTTTGCTAGTTGATTGGGTTCACGAACTTTCTGGCAGCCGGGAGAAATGTAAATTGAGGAGAGTCGCAGGAAAATCGCGAACGACGCAGAGAATTCGGCGCGGAAATTGGCCAAGCTTGCACATTTTCGCGAGGAACTCGGTAAAGCTGCGATTGGAAATCGATATTCGTCGTGGTGCTTACGTGCCCGTCATTATCAATCACCGATGCCGGAAATTATTAGTTACTATAGGCTTGTAAATCGGAAAGTCCGAAGCATCGAAAGATGTTGAGCGATGCACTCGAGCGAACATGAATCGATGATCGAAATTGCCACATTTTCCCTCCTTCCATTGTTCCGTTATTCGTCCAATCGCAGATTCCACGTAAAAATTTACATCTGCAAATATTCGAATGGATTTCTTAACGGAGATAAATTAAAAATTGAATTAATTCCAATCGTAGAAATGGTTCAAATTTAAGGCAAGTACGAGTACGTTTATCGTAAGAATTTATTTCTATTAAACTTTAAAAGAAGCTGGTATCATAGGAAATTGGAGCGAAATTAACGGATTGCAATTCTAGTTCCGCTCCATTACATGTTCGCGTAATTGCACTGGCGGATATACGATTACGTACATAAACGTAATGTACGTTTATCGGAGCACGCGATCGTTTCCAGTCGAACACTTTTACTCTGGCATATCGATGCTAGCGATAGAGCTATTATACCATTCATGGCTACCTTCCTTCCATTTCAGCTATCTTCCATCAAAACTACAATCTTTCACGTCAACTTATCGTAAATGAAGCTCTCATAAACAAACGTTACGATGGCTCGTTATAAAGCGTTAAAAATAAAAAAATATGCAGTACAGGGATACCTTTGAAGTTAGAATAGCGATATTATTTCGACGTTTTTCGTATCACGAGGATCGTAATACTTTCGTCATTGAACTTATTATTCTCGTAGAAAATGGCTGGAATTTACCTTTTAAAAGAAACCGAAAAACGCTTGCCGGCGGAAAGTTTGAAAGTTTATTATTTGAACATCAGAAGTTCAGTTACTTTCGCGGTATTACTCCAATAGCAAAGTCAAATGATCCAAATACGAGAAGTTTCTCAAGGTGCGAGATAAAACTTAGCATTTTATAGCGCTACAGAGTCAACACACGGAAACTCGAACTTCCAGAAAATTTCATCCATTTCCGCGAGTTTTCCATTCGCTACTGAAAGCATTTGTTTCTTCGAAACATATATTGGAAGCTTATGAAAGGACACCGCGTCACCGGAAGCCTGTCATCCAAACAACCATTCGGTTACATTCGGAAAGCAGAGCAGCGAGTCTTTAAATAAACGATTTCTAAAGCGACCGTCTCGAAACTTTTAACCCTTTGCATTCGAGCCGTGAGTCTCAGTCGCCGTTTAATCGGATTCCAAAGCTCGATATTAATTCGTATATCAAATTTAAAATTACCCAACGACACGTGGAACATCGAAACAAAATAATTCTATATCTTAGTTTGCATACGATTCTTATTCACCGTTTGAAAAATCTCGTGATTTTATGGGAGAAAGTCTTCGAAGGGTTAACTATACCTAGCATAATCACGCGAAAGATCGCGATGCTGGTCGAATCGAAGACACTAGGCTTCTATTCCCGACAGAAATCACCCTCGCGACCATAAATTTAAATTAGTGCAGCGAAGAAGGTTTCTATCAGTCCTCTGTACCCTATCTCGAATTCTCTATGTCGAGGAGTTGGATTCCGATCAGTTTAGCCATCGATTAGGCTGCGCTCAAAGAGTTTCCAAGACGCGATTGTGGGAATATGAAGCTTGCCTTCGCGACGTATTTCCTCGTATCGCGTGACATCGATCAAGGATCTTGGAACGATCCAACGTCGATTCACCCGACAGGGAGTTGTAACTGGAAGAATCTGATTTCAACCTGTTACCAATCCCGTCGGGATTCTGGCCGAATGAACTGTTAGCAGCGTGTGTCTATAACGGAATTGGAATCTCACACTCCTCGTATTTGCTTAATTTCACTCCTGTGTACCTTTCCTTCTTTCTCCGGTGAAAATACCTCTAAAAGGATTCACAGAGCGGTGTCCAAATATTTAAACATCGGCCAGAAAAACATTTGGCCGAAGCTTTTTCGAGTCTTTTAAAAGCGTCCAAGGGGGTGGAGTGTATCAGGTTTGTCCTACGGAAGAAATATCCGATACGCGTTGAAACTCCAGTTTTTTTCGTTGCTCGTACCTTTACGGTATATTAGTTTCTCATTTTCCACGCGTTAGAATTAAAATACATTTCGGTATATCTTACTACCATATAATATGTACAAATGATGCGTGACAACCGAGTCACCACAAATACAATACAGTCTTCTTTTTTCTCTTTTTTTCTTTGACACGAAGGGTTTAACCCTTTTGGTACGAGCGCCAGATGTATTCAACTCTGATTGTAAAGTTTTAAAAAAAGTGTCTGCATATATACATGATCAGCGGCTGTATATAAATAAATAACATTGCATAATTTATATCTCATCTAAATACGATACTTTTGTATTATTATAGTTTGTAAAAATATAAAATTCTTAAACATATAAATAGCAATCGTTTCAGACACAATTAAAAAAATATTATAGAAACACTAAGATTTTAAAACTAATAAACGCCACTCTACGAAAAGAAGTTTTAACTTTATTTATGGTATAAGACTCCAGCAACCTTTTATTACATCTATAAATCGATAGTCACAATTTGTAGAAAAGTTCGCTGTACCGAAAGGGTTAGAGTTAGACTCGTCATTTATTTCAAGGTCTTTCTTTGACATTGGTAACTATTTCTCTCCATTGCATGTCAAGAGATAAGTTTTATGAATCAATCTTATCGATAAAAATCTAATATTTATCAAAAATTCTATTATCCTTTTCACCTTCCATTCTCTAGTTCCGCCTAGCGAAATAAAATAGTGTTTTTCAATCGTATCAAGAGTATTTAATTTGCATGTCAAGAGGTTAATAACGAGATGAATGGAAAGCTAGACAGATTTATCTCGACACATCGGACTAGAAAAGGCAAAACCGATGCGAGGTTTGAGAAATGCGTAGAAGAAAGGCTGGAAGAGCGTAGAAGCATGGTATCGCGAATTGGAAGAGACGGTGGCGAAGGGGAGAGAGGATGAGAAAAATGAAATTCATCGGTGGTGGAGATTTCGCGAGATTCGTAGGTGCCCGGGGGAATTTGCGAGGCAGGGCACGTATTCCTCAGCGAGAACGAGTCCCGATCCCGATCCCATTCCCCTCACGTTCGACCGCCGTTGATAAATGTTGTTAAAGAGACCGGGCAACACGTGTTATTTTTCATCCCCGATATTTCTTGCCCGCGCGTTTGATTCCCGGCCACTCACGCGGCTAATAAAATTACGTAGGCCGGAATCCGTGGCCGGTGACGGAATTGGAAATTGCTTTTTAACAAATAGGTTACACGGCCAGCCACTCGACGATCGAAACCGGCCGGTGAAAAAAAGAGAAGAGGAAAGACACCGCGTAACACGCTCATCCACTCGAGGACACGCTTGTAATTAAAACTTTCATGCTCGCTAATGAAGCACGTATCAAGTTCGCGTATTCGGAATGCGGTTTTTCGAAAGCTCCGTTCTCGATATAGGTGGCGCTTGCAACTCGATCCTCTGTCCCGGTGATATGTGTCGCGTTAGGATACAGGAAATTTCGTGTAACGCGCATACGTGTGCCGAATGTTTACGGCTGGCATAAGAAAACCCTGTGGAACTTTGTTACTTCGTGTCGCGAATCCTAAGGTTATTCCAGTTACCTCCCTGCGAATTTAAATTCCAAGGTTTGCCGAGACAGAGACTGACGAAGGTGTAAGTTTGACGTTTCTGTACAAGATTATGCGAACGTTCGTTGATCGGTGAAGTTTGAAATCGAGGACTTTCTATCGAATAGTAGGAGAAATGAAGAAAGAAACAACACCATTCTCGCGTTATTAAAATTCGTACGAAACAGTTACGTATCAAAAACAAACGAAACCCATATTCCAAAGAAAAGAAAGTCATCGCCAATTCATTCACCAAATCAGAAATAGTCACCGGATTAATCGCATTTATCGTGATGTATACGCTTACTAGGATATTCGTGGTGTTTGAAAAATGGAACAATCAAGTTGCACGATCTCCGCGAGTCTAACTTTCTCGTAGGTATCCACCTAGAAAGACACCGGCAGCAACGGCGCCTCGGAGGAAGAGTTTCGCCTTCGAATTCGAAGTTGCTCGATGAAATTTCACGCACGTACCAAAGTGCGTTTTTACGTGGATCACGGTGGGAATATCGAGTTTCCGGGGAACGAGGAGTCGGATGAGCAAGCAAACGACAGGAAGTTGACTCTCCGCGAGGCCTGCTCCTACGTATTACGATGGTCTGTGAAGGAAAGGGATGGAAAGGGGGCCGATTGAACCGCGTCAACTATTGCTTTTGCCGATCATCGCTGAACGATACGTGCACACCTCGTCAGGCTCGCCGATAAAAGCGGTTCGAAACCTTTTTTCCTTCTTTCTCCTCGTTTTTTCCCACGTTCTCCTCTATCGATTGCCCGCTCGCTAGACATTGTCGAGGGCTCGGTAAACACTAAACTGCGGTTAATTCAGGTGCTTCATCGCGCTGATCGTTGACACGGTTTTTCTACCGGTTATTCCGGCTTTCAATCCGCGTCCCGCGCCTCAACGGCTGTTGTTGCCACGAGTTGAAAACGTATCGCCAAACTCTCGCGTGGCTGGCTGGACAGCTATTGCTGTTCACGGCTTTCCTTTTCTCTCTTCCTTCCCGCACCTCGCCGCGGGAATTTTTCATCCGCGGATAGTTTCGGCTGGCCGATTCGCTGCTCGATCACACGGCTCGCAGAGTCACGCTCCATGCATCGCTCTACCTTCTTTTCCACGTGTATTCTATGGGTAATTTCGTTTTAACGCTACGTCGTGCGCCCGATCGGCATTTTTTCGTCTCGCGTCGGAACAACTGACTCGATACTCACGCCGACGGTTTTTCCAGAACTTTGAAGGACAAAAATCGTCAAGTTGTACAAAGCTCTTCGGTGGTTCTCAGTTCTGTCGCTCTATTTTGTAAATAATCCGACGACACGCGTATGTAAATAAGCACGAGAATTTTTTGCATTAACAATAACAGTTATGTTAAGTATTTCTTAACTCCTTGACATAGAAATTAAACACACTTGATGCGATTGGAAAATATTATTTTATTTCGCTAAGTTGAACTAGAGAATGGAAGCTGAAAAGGAATATATTGGATTTTTATCGATAAGAACGAATCGTAAAACTTATCTCTTGACACACAATGGAGAAAAATAGTTACTAAAGTGAAAGAAGGGCCTTGAAATAAATGACGAGTCCAACTCATCGATGTATGTTAAGGGGTTAATTATATTTCGTTAAGTACTTAGTATTTACCATTTAAATGATTCGAAGCAAAGCAACTTGTTTGCTTTTGTAACATACATGACGCCTTCTGCATTTTCGGCTGTCGGTTTCGGAAATTTTATTATAAAAAAGGGCACTTGCTATGCCTGAAATTTATGGTTATCTACCAAAGCACACGATATTATCTAGCGTTCGAAAGCTACACACGTGTTACCACTGTGCTGTGCAGAGCTCAATTGTTCTGCGTAGTGCATGAACGTGAAGCCACCGGGACTTTTTTAATATTTTCGCATTGCACGAATGTCGCACCGAACGTCATAGTGTTAATTACGAGTCATTTAGTATTTCGAGATAGCATGGTCTCAGCGTGTAACAACTTTTTCGTCACAAATGAGAATTTTCAGTACACGCGACTTTCGATTCGAAGAAGCGGACAAATCCTTCCCCCAAGCGAAACTCGCGGCCGTTCACGCGAATCGCTCGTCTGGATCGAAAGTTCAACAGCACGAGTAGAAAAATCGGTTAATTTTCCGGCACGCGAGCCAGGCGAAAGAAGCAACCCCGAATTACCGTTCGCGTGGATTCGGCCTATCGCGGAGGTAGTGGCGAAATGTTGGCAAATATTTACCGGCGCGTTACCAACCGAATTACCAAGCTAGCCCCGATCCGTATCCTGGCCGCCTTACGACACACTCACGTGCAAGACGCGCGCGGGGTGCAATTTAAATGCATTTTATCATCGTTAGGCTGATCGAGCTCGCAGGCGTAGCCGTACGCGAGCGAACGCGTCCGACTCGAACGAGGAAATTATTGGATTCGTCCGGAAATTGCGAAATTCCCCGAGAGCGAGGATGCAACGAGATCGGCGGCCATTCTGGCGTCGCTCGGCGTCGCTAGCGCCGCCTGGCTCAATAGGTTCTCGCGACCGTGCACGCGTATCCGCGCGAAAAATTCCTAGCGACTCGATCGAAGGGTATTCCAGGTCCCGTGATTGCGTTCCTGCCTGCAACGCCCTTTAACGAGTCCGTCTATAGAGCTTGTGGCCCTTTGCCACCGGGTTCCATCGGGCTTACCAGCTAGACCTGGCCTCGCTTAAAAGCCGATCTCACAGCCTTTTTTCACCGTAGACGTAACGCGATTCCCCGGGGAAAAAGAACGGATAAAAACCCGGGAAAAACGTTAATGAGCAGTGGACGTGCATTGTCTAATGGGAGGAGCGGTTTCGCTTTTTCGTGCACTGTCGCGTCCCCCTCTCAGGGATTAAACTGTCGTGGATATCGGGAGCAGCAGAAGGATGTTTGCAAAGGGTAGTACTACTCGTTTCGACGACTTCGTTAGGTAAATTGCAGGGTTCTCTGTTTCTTTTGCTACGCCCAGAGGTATGCAGGTTTGAGTTTTTGTTTTGATACCAGGAAATGGGAGTATTATTGCGTGGATGTTCCGAGTGCGGATGAAAAGCGGGCGTGTTGGTTTTAGAAATTGAAGATCACGGGTGAGAATGGCGATGAGTTCGTTTTTGTTGATTTTCTCGTTTTCATACCGGGTTTGCTAGCCAAGAGGGTAGTTTCCAGTGACGTTCAGGGTTGGAACCATCTTGGAGAACAATCGTGTCCGAAGACAGAGCGGTTTTTAAACATAGTTCATCGATACGCCACGCTTATTAGCCGTATTTGAAATTACGATTGATATATCAAAGATGAATTTGCGATAAACGATCCGAAAATTGCAGCTGTGTTCCTTTCCCTGTCGAATAAACGACCGAATGCTCTTTTTGCCATTTGGACAACGCGGAACGTTTGTAGAAATTCGCGATTTTCTATCGCATTCTATCCTGCGAGTGAAACGCTTTGACAGGGCACCAGGTTTCTACTAAACTGTTCCGTTTGTCCTTCCTCTATAGTACATCGCCGTGCTGGTAAATTGGAAAATCTTTTTATAACGACAAGATAGGAGCAACGGATACAAGATTGCAGAATAAAAGGTAAATAGCGCGCAACGTTTTTACATTTGCCAGTCCGATTAATTTCTCCTCCCTCGCTGCAAAAGAACGTATATCCACGCGAACTAATTCCGTTTTAAAATTAAAATTTACATCGTCCACGCTCTTCTTGGCTTTTCGAATAACGGCCTTTGCCTTCTACGTGACCAAATTCGCGCGATAGATATGCACGCGATGGGTGTAACGTTGAAAAGTATTAACTAATTTTAAAACGCTCGGTTACCTTCGTTTGCATCGCGTAATAATCGCAGAGATAATCGAGTTTCCTCGAGTAACACTCCGAAGCTTCTTCGTTTGGCAAAATACGAAGTTACCCTTCTTTTCATCGTTATTGGGGCAATTCTCATTCATCAGTAGCGACGTTACTAATTCCCCTGGAAACCCTCGATCGAGCGAATTCAAAGCACGGTTATCTTTTCCTTTTTTTTCGAGCCTTCGCCGTATCCGTGGAATACTTGGAAATTAATGTAAATTGCAAGGTTTGGCGTATAAAAAGGGGAGGAAGGTATTACGTTTCGCATAGCGAAGCGTGAAGATAAACTGCGAGCTTCTCAAAGGATCGAATAAAAATGCTAGACACTTTGTTTCCAACGGAAGAATACATCAAACAACATGGACCGTTTCAAAGGAAAATGCTAAAAACTTCTCGATTCATTACGAGCGAAATTTTTGCAGACTAATTACACCGCTTCATTGGCCAAATTTAAATTAATTTCTAATTTTTTAAACTGTCCGAATCGGCTAAAGTTAATAACGCGTATCTGCGATTTTAACAGAGAACATCGCGCGTTGCAATTCGAAATAATTCCGTCTTATTTATTAATTGGGTTGCAAAATTTACACATTTATCGGAATAAATGTCGCTATGGTTAATTAACTGTGTCACTAGTCTCTTCTCTTTTAATTTCTATATTCTTTTATCTAGGGCCACTTCCGATAAAGGAGAAGCGCGACATTTATTCGATCGAAGTAGCAGAAAATGGCGCGGAGTCGATAATTGATATCTCTTATAGAAAAAAAGAGCACAAATTCGCCAAAGGAATAATTTTCCACGACGTAGTTGGCGAGATATAATGGATCGACATTTTGCAGCATATGCCAACACGGGGGATGGCCATTTCGAACACACTCTAGTGCAATTTATGTGCATTAATTTCAATGATTGATGTGTACTACTGAAAACAGTCAGGTACTCGCTGTTTCCGAACAGTTCCGATGGATAAAGCAAATAACAGCGATGAAAGAAATATTATGTTAATGCAACGCTCTCTCTGAAACGGAAATTTCTACAAAATGTCCACCATTTTTAGTTCCAGCGATTGTTGGACCGTTAAATACGCTCTTGGATAGTACACAGTTGTCCCAAACACACGAATTTTCCTCCATTATTTCGTTACAATCGCAATTGCGATTGCGAGCCTTTATAAACCTATAACATTAAATATTACCCATTGGTCGCGTCAATAGAATTGCTCTTTAATTATACAAATTGAAATATATTATTATTGTTATACTAATATCACGACCGACTTAAACAAAGCGAATTAAAACTCTTTTTGCTGGAAATTATTATAATTCCTGGCTTAACCCCTCGCACTGTGACTTAATTACGACAAACTGCGCGTTGTAGAATCATTTATGATATAATTATACAAATTTTTAGAATTTATACGAATTTCTAACGCGAAATTCTAATACGAATAAAATTCAGCTTCATGGGGTTTAGCGTGAAAATCTCACGGTGAATTAAATTCGTTATTGCAGTATAAAGGGTTAAAATATTCGGGTAAAAAGGAAGCTAAATAACTGACATTATTTACGGAATAATTCACCACGATTTCTACCGAACAAATTAAATTAAACGTAAAGAAACACACGCAGAGAAACAATTCGGAACTGTTGGATTACGAAGATCAATAAATATTTGATGTCTATACGTCGATGAAACGAAACGATTCGTTTTACCGCGTAATTTCAATTACCGGTGAAATTTGCCATTTATTGGACCCGATTCGATAAATAAAATAAGAAAATTAAACAGGAAATAAAAGTAACGGAATTAAACTGTCGTTTCCTCGACTGTTAGAAACGAGTAACGTTACATCAATCGTGTAACGAATTAAATCTGACGGTAATTCGAACTACGATTTATCCGTGTAACGCGAAAGCACTGCAGGAAAAACAAACGTAGATAGTAATCAAAGAAATGGAGAGCAATTTTGCTAAAAAGGAGCCCCGGAATCGAATACAAATTAAGGCGCAGATATTCCCGGATTTTATCGGGAAAAAGAAATAGCCTTTTATGGATGCTTGGGAAAATGAGGACATAGTATATCCGGTAATCTAGCGAATAGTGAAAAAAGAAGAATAGCTTTTCAGTTTGCTGTCCCTGCAGCTCGATATTCGATGCCTTCTCATTTTTCTGAATAGCTAATATCGTGTCCCGCATACTTTATACATCCAGCGCTCATTACATTACAGGAATAGATAGATAAAAGTTTTACAACGTGTGTTATGACTTTGGAAATTGCACGATCTTGCTTTAATACAGGTTTATTGTTTCGTATAACAGAAAATCACTACGTGAAGCTTCCTCACTGCCCATAAGATTCTAATTCTTTAAACATATTCCGTACCTTCGATATTCCTAAATTTTAACGTTATATTACAAACAATTATCGCAATGTCGTAGAATTTTTCCGTTGTGGACGAATCCAAACTTTTGGTAGGAACGTTGGATGGACAACGGAAACGAAGTCTTCTTTAAATAACAAGAATGGTGGGTGAAATAATAGCTAACCTCTTCTTAATCCTTTAACATACAATGACCAGTTGGACTCGTTATTAATTTCAAGGCCCTTCTTTCACTTTGGTAAGTATTTTTCGCCATTGTATATCAAGAGATAAGCCTTACGTTAAAAATTCAATATTTTTGAAAAAATATATTCCTTCTCAGCTTCAGAAAAATAATATTTTTCAATCGCATCAAGTGTATCTAATTTCTATGTGAAGGAGTTAAGAACTGACTCTGACATTCGAACACTGACTTCTGAACACTGACAACTAAACTCTGAATACCAAATACTAATCCAATCATATTCTGTTTCGTATACGACTCGTTAACAAATAATTTTTAAGAAATTTGCAATCTGATAATTCCGAACGTTACCGAAGACCTTACGCGTTTATTGCTCGTGCGAATACCACCGAATCTCCGTATTAAAGTAAAAAAATAAATATGCAAGCTACGCAAGAGTTTGATTCGTATTTTCGGAATAATAATGGCGGCGCGAAATAGGGGACCGGTATCGCTGGCGGAGAAAATCGCACGGTCCGCGTTTCGAATACAAGCACCGTGGAAAAATTCATAAAAGCGAGCTATAGATCACGCGAAAGATCCGAGTAGCCAGAGAGTTCAACAAACGCCAGGTTCGATTATATTACGCTCGTATTTCACGCTTTTCTTTCGATTTCTCCTCTCCGTGCGATCTAAGCATTAACGCCTGCTCCGCCCCGTTCGCCCATGTATCACCATTTTTCCCGACTGCCCCTCTCTGGAAAAACAGAAAATCGAGAAAGAAAAAACAAAAAAAAACGAAGGAAAACCGAGGTGATTTATCCCCGGCGATTTAGAACGGTGGAAAATCGAAGGGAACCGACGCGATATCGAGAGTGGACAGGATAACCATGGACGGGGTCGTAAATAACCGGCCTTATTCGCGTTTTAAGCAAATTACGTCCAGAGGAGGACGCATAAATTCGTACGGTTCGCCTAGGTGACGTCTGGCAACCGGTACTTGAGCTGAATTTTCAAAGAATCCTGGAAGGAGACACGCGTGCCGACGAAATGAATCGGTGGGGTGTCCTCGCGAGGAGCGGAGTCGTGAAGGAACGCTCGACTTCCGGCCCCCCGACCCTCGGCAACAACCTGGCCGAGGATTTTCAGGATAAAACGGTACGAGACGTGGTCCAGGGAGGAGAGCAGAGAGGCAACTGTTATCCGAGGACGTGCAACCGAGTTTTACTTTCGAAATATGTTTTTCCTTGGAAATTGAAGTCGAGATGCCGGCCTCTCTACGTCCGAGAGTATTTGTTACCAACTTTCCCGAGAATGAAGATATTGCGATTGAAAACTTTATGGGGTTTTACCCCTACTCTCGTTCTCGTTTGTCCTGTTCGTCATGGTTTCGTTGCCTACGCGTTATACCTAATTTCTTCGTCTTATTTTCAGTCTCGCTGCTACCTGTTTTCGGATAGCATCGAATCAAACTATTCGCGATCACAGAAATGCTCGATTGCGGTTGATTTATTTCTTAACAGCAACGCGAATGGAACCTGCGATCGATTATTCGTGTAATATGTTTCATTGACGCCTTGACGATTTATTTTATTATAAACCGTGACAAAGGGTTGCATGTAAAGAATCACTGAGAGTAACGAATCAAAAGTATCGCAATTAAATCCGACTCAATTTGACAACAACGTTAAAATACAAGTAAAAATGATGTCTGTATCGATTCTATGAATACGGTGTTCCGTAATTAACAACCATCTTAATGCTAAGAGCCAAAATTTTCGGAGATAAGAAATATAACGCTTTGTTAAACATTTTCTTAATGGGATTAACCGACAAATTTGATTTCAAGGTAAGTCGAACTCGAAGAATAGGGTAAAAAAGAAGTTAAGAATTTTTTCGGTATTTATTACGAGATTACTATGGTATGCACGATAATCAACGAAGTTTAAAATGCACTGGCAGCTTTAAGCTATTAATCCACGACGTGACAATTAAACGTCTCTTTCATTTGTCTATGACTTTTCAATTATTCGCCGCAGAAATATTTCCCGAATTAATACAAACACCCAAGTTTCCATTCTGTAGCATCGAATGAATATTTGCTAGAATTGGAATTGCAATATGTCATTTTATAACCTTCGACTGCCGACGACAAACAATTGGACGAAATGGAAGAAATTCTGGAGTAAAAGTATCGGAACGATAACGATTGGGTAATTTCTGAAAACGACACCGATATTAAGGTCACTTTCGTCGAATCTTTAGCGAACCACGTTTAATACCTTGCTTCGTTACTCGAACCAAGACACTCCACCGCTCTGCGAGATTTATTCGAGGAAAAATCTTTGGAAATACACGTTTCTTCAATTAGCACGTTAAGAGGGTATAAAAACTAAAGGAGAGAGAAGGTTGAAATTGAAAGGCGAAAGTGAAGGTATCTAGCCAGCCAGAAAACAGGTAACCTGCCTCAAAGGAAAATCCAATTTCAGACTTAATCAACTCGACGTCAAAGAATTATATTCGAAATTAATCGGAAACAGCGACTACTCGAAAATCAATAGCTCGGTTGAACTTCAGCGAAACACCTTTTTCCGCGACGCTCGCGCGAAATTCGCTATTCTTGCGATTTGAAAATTAATCGGAAATTATCGATCGAACGCGGAGACGTTACGAACAATCGGGAAAATCTCGCCGAGTCTTCGAATTCCCTCGACTGGCAATCGAAAATCCGCGTTGCAACTCTGACTAATCGAAAATGGATAAACGGGTTAAAACGGGTCGGCGAGTTTGTAGTCTTAATTGCAATATCCCTAATGAAATCGACGAATTAATTCAGTTTCCATACTTCTAGCAGATTACCCGCGATCCCGGAGTCAACGTCCGCGAGGAATTTAACCGCGATACGAGTCGAAGAGGTTCCGAACTCGCACGCAATTTAAGATCAGCAAACTTAAAACACCCACGAGTTTGCAAAATTCTATATACTCGTGGAAAAGCAACTCACGAGTCGCGCGAGTAATTGCGATCGTTGAAAAACGACTCGCAGGCGAAGTACAAACGTGCTGTTGTAAATAATTACAGCGTTATCGATCACGGGGAAGTTTTATCGATAGCAACGAAGCTTCTGCGGGTTTGGAGGAAAGCTCGCGGACGCGTGATTCGGAAAACGGCGTGTAAAATCGTGGAAGCGTCGGGCGGAGGAGAAATGTGCGGCTTACCTGTATCCTGGGGGACCATTGGTCACGGGCGTGCCATCGGGGATGCCTAACTTCCTCGCACACCAGGTGGATTTCGCGCGGAAAAAGGTGAGGGGCGTTGAGCGAGGCTGGTTAAACGGGAAGCGAGATCACACCGTCCGGGGCTGGCTGGTTTCGCAATTTCAAGGGATAAAACTGGCGACGACCGGTCCCTCGACTATCCGTTCATCCCGCGAATCGTCGCACCTCGTCAGCCGCTCATTATGCCGTATTGTTCTTCTTGAACCGAGTCGGTTTTCCCCTCGAATCGACTGCCCTATCAAATGTACATGTCTGTTCCCATCTTAGATATCGTGTCCCGTGAATGTCCAGACGTGAACGCGTTTCGGGACCGGCACCGACTAAACTCCTGCCGACTGGCAACCCGTTAGGACGATCGTGCCCCTGGCTCCTGCGCCTCATGCCTCGCTCGCAGAGACGCCAATCGTTTTATTCCAGAAATTGACCTTTTACTCACTGCCAGTTCCCCTTTTGTCACCAGAGAACCGACAGTCGGTAAGCGAGAGACACGTTGGAAATCGTTGGAAACACAGAGCTCTGTGTTACCAACCAGAGATCTCTGTTCAAACTGAAATCGGTAAGTCAGAGAACTACCAACGTACCATCTTTCGATACACGCTGACGAATTTTTCTTTAAGTCTGTTTTGCGAACATCGAAGAAACGAGAAATCGTGAAATTTTTGCGAATGTCCAACTCGGAGTTGGGATACCGACTGAATCTCGATTGAAGAGTCGTAATTCGTGGTATGTGCGTTAATGCAAACGTGGTTTGAATTTCTTGCGATTTAACTCGTTACTCCGGTGATAATAGTTAATTGTTTGTAGCAGTCGAGGTATTGATTCGGGTAGATAAATAGTTTGTAAAATTTGACCGTGTTTTAATTTATTAACCGTCGGTATATCGAGTATCAAAGGCGAAGTAAATTATAAAAAAATAATTGGCCTGCTCCTGTTATAGTCCTTACTCGAAATACATTATGCAAGCCGCGAATTAACTGTCGTATTTATATTGGACTCGCTTAATTAACTGCCTCGTAAAGCCTGCTCGAAATATGCGCTATTAATTAAAAGCGACGCGAGTGAAACACCGAGTAAAAGAAATTTTACTGTTTACTTTAGAACGGTTTGCTTCCAGCAGCATATCTTCGCCATTTTCTTTTATGCGCTAGCTTTATCAACCGCTGGCACGTTAGTAACGCGTAACATTATCGATACTGAACTTACGATGACCAGTTGAGTGATAGACTCGCGAAAATCCGAGCGAAGATTTGGAAAAAGTGGAACAACGAGAAACACTCAAAAATAAATTACTCAGAATAATAAAATCGACAGCAAAAGGTACAGTAACCCAAACAAAAAATTCGCAAACGATCGTTTAAACGCGAATAGTTTAATAAAGCTCGGTGCATCCGAACATAATTGAAATACCAATAAGAAATAATTTTTTATTTCAATTTCTACTTCGAATTTAATCTCCCAACTTTAAACTTGTACTAAAAAAGAATAAAAACCGTGTCCAAACACCTTTGGCCGATGGAAGAATTATATCCGTATAAATCTCGATCCCTCGAAATTACGGGGTTTCACGAATGGCGCGAGAAGGGAAAACGGAGGGGAAAAAAAGAGAGAAAGAAAGCAGAAGAAGGAAAAGAAGGGCGAGCTACTGACGAAAAAGTTTCCGTATCCGGTGATTCGCCGGTATTCGAAGGGCTGCGAGGGCGGGGGTGGGGGTGGGGCGGCAATTTCAATGCAATTAACCCAGCGTGAGCTGATTTAATAGATCTTTAATTACGGTGCCGCGGTGCAAAATATTTACGTAATAACGGGCCACCGGTTATAACTGTAGCAAGAACAATATTTGTTGATTTTCGTACGAGTACGGGTCGTCTGTTAAATTGAACAGTCGTAAGAAGAGGAGAGGAGAGGCGAGGCGAGAGCACACAGAGAGGATCCCTCTGGTCTCTGGCCGATTCATAATTCATAGCTCGTTATAGCCCGCGAACGAACCAAGTATCCGGCCAGAGAGTTCCCACCGTTCAACCCCCTCAGACCCTTATGCATATTGATACTCTTTCTCCGCGGAAGTCAAGACGGGATACGTTTTCTCAGCCAGTCGAACGCGTTCTGCCTTCTTCCGGCCAAGTGTTTGCCAGTTTCACCCCCGGCTCGCTATCGTTACGCGCTTTACAGGTGTGCTTATCACGTTCCAGACCACCGTGGACCTGAGCTTCCACGCAGCCTGTGTTTTCCTTCCAGTCAACGTGGCTTTTTAGCCTCGTCTACCTGTTTGCTCCGGCCATCCTTCTGCGTCCCGTTTCCGGCTACGAGTTATTGTTCACTAGCGGAAAGGTTCACTGGGTAATTACAACCTTTCTTGCAAATTTTTCCAACCAAATTTCCTTTTCTTCGCTAAGAATCTCGGAAATTAACGATTTACACAGGCTAGTCACGTATGAACGATTTTTAATACCGAACAAGTTTTCCAAATTTTTGTTGAAAATTCCCTCAATTAGCTTTCAATACACGTATGGCCATTTTCTCGATTGTTATTTTTATTTTTCAAATGAAAGCCGCGAATCTGATCGATAGAACTTCGGAAATTAACGCTTTGTTTAATCTAAATTGTCGCGAGATTTTTTCCAAATATTTTCCTTTTTCGAAGTCGATTAACCGAAACAAATAGAGAGGAAATATAATTTAATTCGCCTGCCGATTCCGAAAAATTGAACCTCTCCGACGCGTTACGCTATAACGTAATATAATCGGAAGTAATCGAGGAATTTAACGTTAAAAATCAGACATGCGAGATTAAAATAACAAGCTAACCGGTAGCGTGTTAATTATAATTTTGACAAATTTACTTTTATTAAAAGTAGCATTCTTCTTGAACGGAAATTCATTAAAATATTTCCAATGCGAATTTCTTCACTTTCGATATGCATGAAATTCTAATTAATGCGTACAATGCAATATTAAAAACAAATTTAAACTTTATACCGTTCCGGACATACATTCTCTTTCATTTCTTAGCGTCGTAATAAAGCAGTTTTCGTTTAACGAGAAATAAAATATTATTGAAAAAATGGGGAAAAACTTTCGATTTCATAGTATGTTATATCGAACTACTATCTACTATCATCGAGCAAAAGTTTATTAATTTATTTATTTTCTACTTATCTTTTCGCTTGGAAGTGTTTACTTAAATTTATTAAAAAAATTAATACCATTTCGAGGATACGCAAAGCGATGATATCTTAATTATATCTAAAAAAAAACTCCAAAAAATTCCAAAGCACCTGTATACCGAGCCACTAAAGTTGACATATTTCCTCCTCTCTAAATTTCCCAATTAATGGAAAATTACTCTAAAATCATGACTGTGATAAGATAAAATTCATTTCGATATAATATAATTGCAATTATCGAAAGAAAAAGTAAACACCGCAAAATTCATCGTTTCAATGCATCGAGGAGATAAATAGAAGAAGATCGAATTAAAAAATTAACGAAATTAAAAAATCTCCAATCCCCGAGAACAATCCGTTCGGCAACTGTTATCTCGCATCTAACTCTCCGGGACAAAGAGAGAACGGAAAGAAGTCCGACCAACGGCACAACGAAACGTCGAATAAAATCCATAAAAGCCATTAAAAATCCACTCGGGTTTTCGCAAACGTCAGCCAGCAGATTAAAACGCGACTCACTCGGAGTCCCCCTCTCTGCTCGCCGCTAATAAAAGGAAACCGCGCGCGACAATTAAATCTTCCTTCAAAGAACATCGTTCGGATCGAAGTTATCGCGGCAACGGTTAACTCGCTTCCATAACCCGATAGCCACGGGCATGGCGAACGTGATCCATCCAGAAAGCACGATAAACAGAAACAAGAGAGAGAAAGGGAGAGAAACGAGTGGCGGTAATTGTTTCGCGGTGGAAGAGAAGGGCAGATTAGAATAAAGCTGGCTGCGATAGAAAGAAGGCGAAAGGGAATCTGGAAAGTGGAAACACCGAGATGAAGAGGTTCCTCGGCCACTGTTGGCCCCCTGTGAGAATGAAAAAACTCGGATGGAGTTGCCGAGGTCCCGCGAGAATTTAATTAAGAATCTTTCCATGGAACAGGGTGGCATATTGCCGTGGCACACACGCCTAGCCGCTCGCTCGCCAATCACCATACTTTTTCAAAAGCCCTAATTAGACGAAAGAAATCACGTTGGTCCTGGAAATCAGTGAGCCCTTTGCCGGTAAAGTGTGTCCTTTCCTCTTCGTACACGCGTCTTCTTCTTGGCTATTTATGCCACGTGCTAGGACCATCAAATTGGTGTAAATTTCAGCCATTTTTAATCGGTAAGTCTCAGTATCTACGACGTGAAAATTTCGTGTTTTTAACTAACGAAAGCTTGGTAACTACGAGGTAAAAATTTTAGGCTTTTAATTAAAGAAATTTCAGTAACTATAGGGTCAAAATTTCGAGCTTTCAACTAAAGAAAGCTTGGCAACTATGCGGTTAAAATTTTAGGCCCTCGACTAAAAAAATCTCAGCAACCACAGGGTCAAAATTTCGAACTTTTAACTAAAGAAAGCTTGGTAACTACAAGGTTAAAATTTTAGGCTTTTAACTAAAGAAATCTCAGCAACCACAGGGTCAAAATTTCAAGCTTTTAACTAAAGAAAGCTTGGTAACTACAAGGTTAAAATTTCAGGCCCATGACTAAAGAAATCTCAGAAACTATAGGATCAAAATTTCAGGCCCTTAATTAAGGAAATTTTAATAGCTAAACGGTAACAATTTGGTATATCTTAATTAACAAAATCTTACGATTTGTAAGTAATGGAACAATCCAGAAGCTACTCTCAAACGTTACGATACTTTCGTAACGATTACATTAATTCTTTCGCATGCGAAGGTGAATTATTTTCTATTAAAACACGCCGCGTACAATAATTGCCATAAGCTTCGTTTGACAGAGTATCCCGAAATAGATCACACTAAAGAAAATGATATAACATCGGCTTGCGAATTTTGAGAGGCGGCGATGCCTAATTCTTTCACGATATGGACTTGTTTACGCGAAAAGAGAGAAACTTTTCTTGAAGCAAGAGAAGACATCGTTGCTGGTTTATCGGAGAAACGTTTTACATCGGAAGAAAATTTTCACCACCGAGAAAGCAAGTGTCGTAAAAAATTACACCTTCGTTCAAGATCTCGACCCTTTCTTGCATAAATGCAAGATATCCGACGATAATAAAATCGGGTTCAATAAAAGTATACCGTGATTTACAGTACAGCGTGAAAAAAACAAGACACGAAGTAACGAATTTTCTCAAAAATTACGCGCAAGCTTCCCTCTCATTTTATTAATAGCGCAATACCTAGTCGCGAAATATCCCACGTGATTTATGGGAAACGTGCATCGTCAGATAACATAATGAAACGTCACGTGAGTATCAAGTTCAAAACGTCGAACAAATGTCTTTTTGTCGCGTATTATAACGAATAAATCAGATAAACGCAGATCAAATCACCACGTATTTAAAAAATAAGCAAATTACAGTATCATCCTTTCATAAATTAAATAAATTAGATATGCGTCTTTCAATCGTTCAACGTGGATTCTAAAACCAGTAGCTTCGCGAGTTTCTTAAACTTTGAGTGACTCTTCTGCGAATATGTTCTATTTGCATAAGAAATGCGCAGAATAAAAAGATATATATCCGATCGACATACCAAAAGGAATAGAATTTTATATTTAAACGTAGGTAAAAATTGCAACGTTAACGCGGTGTTTACCGAACCTCGAATAACGGGAATTTTTATGAAATTTCTATCGGTTAATGGAAAAAGCAGAGATGAAATCTAGGTATATCAATCAGTCGTGCATGGTAACAGAACGAATGTCAGTTTGATTAACATAAGTCGCGATTAATTCTCAATTTGTATGCGTTACATGTGTCGGATCCGTTTATTGCCATATTTTCTATGGCCGCATCTGCGAGAGAGCCACGGCGCGAGAATAAACGACGGTGAAACGATCTTTCCGATGAAAATAACGTTGACGTGAAAAATATTCGTTGCTCAAATATTCAATAGATTCGTGTATTCGACGTGTTAATAATCTCAACTAAAAATTTTGATATATTATAATTGAAACGAAATACGGTATGCATATTTTCTCACTCGAACAAACATTTCCATTTTCGTTTCACTTTATATTTCGATGATTTTTTAATTTACTTCGTTTTTGCGTGAAACGCAGACAAAGAGCAGCTACAAATTCTCTTTGTTTCGTCAATTATGCGTCGTTTAACCGTTTCATCGCGTGCACACTCCTGCCATTTTTACGTATGCGATTCTGACGAGAAGACAAAAATTGCGTGAAACATAATCAAAGAGTTTGACAGAAAATACACGAGAGACTCGAGGATCCGAATAATCCTAGTTAACGTAATATTAATCGAGTGCTATGTAAGACGAAATTCCCTAGATTCTAGTGCCGAACTTTAATAAAACAATTTACCTACTTAAACCATCGCTACCATTCCATACGTGATTAAAAAAAACTTGAAAAAGAAATATTCTATCGAGTTCATAAATATTTCCTTTTGCAAATAACTTCTCTGCGCTTTTCTTTCTCACAGAGTCCCTCGCAAAATCCTCTTCTAGCTTTATGAATCAATCTTATTAATAAAAATCCAATATTTAAAAAAAAATACATTCCTTTCAGCTTCCATTCTTTAGTTCAATTTAGCGAAATAAAATAATATTTTTCAATCGTATCAAGAGTATTTAATTTGTATGTCAATATGTTAAATAGCTGTATGAATAATTCAACTAGTCCGAAATTATTCACAGGAACAAATCGAAGGGAATGTTTTAAAGAATGTTTAAACATCCACGCTATAATGATCGGAGTAGGAAAAGTATGGAAAAGAAGGTGGGATATCTGCGAGCAAGGGTTCAGATTCACGACCTTCCTATGGGAGTAGGAAAAGAAAGAAGAGAAGAGGAGCACACTTGCACTTAAGAGTTCCATTTTAAGTCTTCCTTCCTGTCCCTCCACCCTACGAAACCTCTTACCTTCCTTTCGTTTGATACCACAATGCACTATTCTTCCCCCCTTGACACTGATTAACGATTCCCCGACGAAATATACGTATGTAGAAGAGAGGACCCGCTATCTATTTCCTGCTTCAGCTAACTACTTTTAACGAGATTCATGCGAAGGGACCCAACAAACCTCCTCAACTTCAAGATATTCTTCCAGATAATTATTGATTATTATTAATACACGGAATGGTCATTAACGATGCAACCTATCTGGGAAGCAGAGGGCCATTTCTCACGAAACAGTCAGCTAAACGTCCGGAACAAACTTTTTGCCAAGATTTGTCTTCGTGAAAGATCACTTTGAATATTTGCAAAGGGAATGACTTAATTGCCGTTGTCTCTAAATTAAACGTGCCGTGAATTTTTATCAACGAACCTAGACAATTCTCGTATGAAAAGTGAAGAGGTCGCAATTGAAAAAAACCCTCGTTAATTTTTTTTGATATTTTGAAGAATCTAATCGAGCTCGCGGCGTCGTCCTTTGTCGTGGTTAATTTTCAATTCGTAACGCATTCGAAGCACGAAACTTGGAGTATTTCGTAAACAAACATACGTGACTTTGTCTTTGACTTTGCATAATCATGCATACGTGTGTGTGTGTTTGACAATGTATCTTGGAATCAGCGATATGGTGGCAAGGATGGAACCAGTCTCGTAGATAATCGCTAGTGATAAAGCTGGTCCGAATGGCATCTGTTTAGTACCTAGCCGGTCCCCGATCGTGGAAATCGGGCACGATAAAGCCAGAAATGAGAAGAAAGTTTTCGGGCAAATCGGTGATTCGGAAAGTTTCGGGATCGTTCGGAATATTACTAGAAACGCGAAGGTCTTTAAAGGTTTCGAAAGTCGCGAGAAATCTTGAAAGTTTGGGACGTAACTCGGGCGTATCCTGCTCCCCGAAGAAATAGAAATCTCATGCTTGTCTACACTCGATACCGAATGCACGTGTCATTTTTATTTTCACCGTTATTTCCCTTCGTTTCCTCGTCGGTTCCCTTATGTTCCCGGGGATTACCACAGTGAAAATTAAATCCTAGGAAATCCTTAAGGAAATTCGCTCGAACGTTTAACGACATCGTTTGGATAACGATGTACTATCTTTCAAAAGTTCCTGTACTTTCAAATTCCATTCTATCTCGAAGAATTATCTTCGCTTCGAATGAAACGCGAATTGGCATTACGGAATCTATAAATATTATCAACGTAAATAGATACACTATCCAATTTGTTAATTACAAAACGGTAGAAACAATAATCGATAACTGCAATTGAAAATAAGTCTAATCTATTTTCGTTGTGGAATTTCGCACGGTTTTTTAAACTACGAAAACGTGGATTTAATTTTAGCGACAGATACATTTGTGTTCTTCAGTTTTAAAAGGAGCAAAATATTTCTGTCGAGTACCCAAGTAAATCCTATTGTTTACTAATACGAATAAAGACAGTATTACTAGGTTTCAGAATACCTAGTAAACCTTATTTATTATTAGTATTAATAAAGAATAGTTTGCAACACTTTCTTAATAATATTGTATACTGAATTTTCGTAATATCAAATTACATTTATATAAATTACTCTAGATAAAGATATATTATTAAGAAAGTATTACATACATGGATATAAATTCGTAGGAACCAAAATATCCAAATTGTGATATGTTAATCGTAAATTGTACTCACTGGTTGTAAGTTAATGCACCCTGCAACGCCATATCTCACAGCTGATCCAATCGTTGGTCCAGAATTTTGCAACGCTACGCGAACATTTATATTTCGAATTTACTCCCAATTCACGGTGAAACTTTAAACTTTATTTACAATTTTGTATCAACTATTCCGATATTTCTAATAAATCGAACCTTTTCGTAAACACTGGAATCACTAAACTAAAAATTATATTCAAATAATACACATTGTTAATCCGTACACTACGTAAATTGTTAACCGCGATTAAAGAGCGTGTTAAAAATCTAAAATCGGAAATGAAATTGAGAAAAAAGGAAGAGGTGTCGGAACACGCGTGCTCCTCGAACGCCGAGCTAAGACTGATGGCCATCCTCTTACGTTTCAAGAATGTTGACCTTACCGAATATCCGGACTTCCTGAAATTCTTCCTGTTTTTGCCTCCAGCTACCTAACTGCTACGCTTCGCTCTGTGTTATTGTTTATAACCACCTATACGGACAAAGTCTGTGTTTCTTATAACTATCGACCAATTCTGGTTGGAATTATTTTGTTATGATAATTTCGAGAACGCAACGGAGAACTGAACGTTGAAGGCACGCGTGGTACACGTTTATTATCAACGGAACAATTAATTTTATCGGATCGAAGAATAATTATAGGGATTTTCTGAAATGTAACAACAAATTTAATAGGAAACGTACGATTATGTTTGTGTGCTATAATAAGCGATGCAGAAAAATACTCAAAAATTTTGTGAACGAACAAGAACTGATATTATAAATTTAATAATCGAAATGCAGGAACATTAGGCGAATAATTTGACGTCGTTGTAATAATTACACGTCATTACGATAATAATCGTTGATCGCGGTAATTATTAAATTGAAATAATTCATTTTACTTTCCGCAGCGTATAGATTCAATAAATGTTCGAGTTATTACTCTAGAAATAGATAAACGAAACCTAATTTCAACCACAATCAAATTTAATTAAATTTAAATTACTTAAAAGAAATTCATTGTCGTTACAATGAAACTATTAACCTAAATTTAGATCAAATCCCGAAGATGCAACGAATAATATTCTTCTCGATCTTAATGGTGCACCTTTTAAATAAAACACTGGCAATCGAAGAGAATATCGTACACACACGTAAAACGACACGTACCTCATCTTAAAATTAATTCCAACTATCCTAAACACAGGATAATTCTCTGAAACGACAAAGGATCGTAGAGGAAAGAGAACGACTGGTCGACGATTGAAAAACGAACAGAGATGATCGTATTTTCTATACAACCCGTTTATTATAAGCTTGAATCATATATTAAATAGTATTCATGTTAAATATATAACTCAAGTTTCAAGTATGTGTCTACATATCTTATACAGTTTCTTTCAAACGTTTGTGCTTACTCGCGCGTAATCTGCAAAAAGGAAAAAAAGGAGAGAGAGAGAGAGAGAGAGAGAGAGAGAGAGAGAGAGAGAGAAAAGAAAGGAGACGGCGAAGAAGACAGAGAGAAGAAAGAAACGGATAAAAGAAGGGTAATAATAACGGTGTAGGGCTAGAAGGAATTAAAGAGTTAAAATGGCTGATGATACCTGTTGCGGTATCGGTAACGTTGCTCGGTAAAACAAGAGACATTCTCGCGCGAATCTAAAGGAAAATTGACACCGCCGCCATGAGAAAGCCATAACGATTAATTCTCTCGATCACACGCACACACGCGCCATATTTCTCTCTCGCACACACACGCGCGGTTCCTGCGTCGTCGTGATCGCGAACGCGAAGCGGAAACTCGACCGATTGGAATAATCGCGACGTTCGCGAATGGTTTTAGAACTAAAAATCTAGAGATACCGGGCCCAGGAGTGGGCCCGGATTCGCGTTTACTCAGAAGCTCGATAGATGGCTGGCGAAGGGAGGAATTTCTCAGCGTTCCTCGCCGGAGCAGCGTCGATCGCGTTTCCGAGACTCGCGATCGACCTCGATCCGATCTGTCCGTCGATCCGGGGACAAATGCACGTGGTTACGAATCCTCGCGGCGAAGAAAAGAATGAAATCGGTGAAAACTTGACCTGTTAAGCGTAAATTAGGTTTCGGTAGGATCGAAACGCTCCTCGCTTCTCTTTTCCTCACGCACAGCTTCTCTCTCTCTCTCTCTCTCTGTCTCTCTGTCTCTCTCTCTCTCTCTCTCTCCCGTTCTCCCTCCCTCGCACTCCGTTTCTCTGTCTTTCTTTCTCTCCCATACGTTACTCCATCGCGCTATTAACATTGACTACGTAATATATTTTCGTGTACCTCTAGGTAGTAACATATTTATCTAAGATATTTCACTAAGCAAACGCTTGGCTTAACGTGTGCTGAATCACGGTGGAGGAAAGTACTTGGGTTCGTTTCGTTTAAGGGTCCTTCCACAGGCATCGCCGCCATTTGCCTCCTCGATGATCATTCTCCGCCTCGGATCGCGCGCCATCGTTGCGTAAGGACTTCGAAACCATCCGCGACAAATTCCGAATCGCCAAGTCTTCGAATTAAATTAAGTCACCCGCAAAGCTCGCGCTATTTTAAACGAACTTACGCTTGAATCGCATCTCGCGCGAGATGTCTCGGCTAGGAAAAACGTGGAAAGCGTTGCAAACGATGATAATTCGGGAAATCTAAGTCGCCATACTTGCAATTTCTCGACGCGTTTCCTCGTGGCAGTAAAATCAAGGTATCTCGAACGGGGAAGGGAAAAGCATGCGGGAAAATTGGTTTGCACGGTAAAAACGAAGGATCCTCGTTGCGGGATTTTCTCGCGAGGCTCGAAGCGTTAGAGATCGATCTTTTTTTGTCAAGAGAGAGGATCACGTGGTGCTCGATAGTCCTGCCGCGCAATGGCGCCGCGTGCGATCCGACGACTCAAAATTCTACATTCAGTGGACGGATATACGAGCTAGAATTTCGCGTAGTTCTCCTCTGACTTTCCGTAAGGAGTTTTCAGCGTTCGGAAACGTTTCTGCCAACACGCACGCTTCTTCGTGGTTCTCGACCAACGAGCGCGTTTCTCCGTGAAATCTGTACAGATAACACCGCCTTCGCACCGAAGTCTAACGTGTTTCGCGTCGCAATCGTGATTATTCCCGGTAACTCGAACATTATCGCTTCAGGTCCGATGAAATTTCGCGTTGTCCTAAAAAAAGTTCCCACGACTTGTTTCCAATGGCTCCGAGCGTGTTTCGTTGTGAAAAACATCGACTCGGAGATAATCGTTCTCCGAGGAAGAATCGGAAGAGCTCGTGGCACGAAAGGTGAGGAATTTCACAGAAATAATTCGTTTCGATTCGATAGCTCGGCGACGATAGACCGCGATGTCAGACGGTGCTCGGTGCGTGCATCCTGATAAACGAGAAGAAAGAAAATTCAGGCGGATGTTGCCATCTCTTTCTCACCGTGCATTCCTCCCGCTGACAATCACTGTTCCTCAGTCACACGTGTCGTTCCCTCGATAAGATTAGCTCCGTCCCGTAATTACTTTATGAACACTTACGATTAGCTTCGTATTTACGCCAGCACGTGAAGCTCGTCTTTCGCTGTTCTCCTTAACGAAAAGGAAACGTACCGTCGGCGGATCTCGCGCGCGACAACACCGAAACGACGACTGACGCTCTCATTTTGTACATACGTATTGCACTTAGTAAATGGCAGTTTCTATATATATTATATATAGCACATAGCGTATAATCGAACGAGGAGTTCACGAACGCGTCTCGTCTGTCGACGTAGGATCACCTCGCTGCCCTATCGCGTACCAGAAGATTGCCGCGAATAACTACTAATCAAATGCCGGATAAGATCTAACGAGATAAAGTACAACGGAAAAGTCGTTGGATTTTAATAATCGCGGCGGTGTAGTTGGTCGATGAAACTGCCGCATCGAATCGAAGCTTACCGATCTAGCTCGATTCAACGCTTCGTTTTCGATTACGTGGAAATTCGAATCGTATCGAACCAACTATCGACCGGTAATTAATTCGGGAACCGGATGGGATAGTTTAATTACCGGAAAACGACGATCGGATGGAAAGTAGCGAGTAAAAGTGGGAAACGGAGAAAAGCGGGAAATAAGGAACAGACGAGCGCGTGGGTTCTCTCTATTCGAGGTGTAGCTCGCGACGTACGATGGCTAAACGGTGAAGAAAGGAGAACTTAAGAGGATCTAAGTATGCTTACGCAGAAAGTAGCAACAGTTGGTCAGTCGTCGTTGGCGTTTTGCCTTGTTCGTCAGCCGGCCCCATAGCAAACAGGGGTCTGCTATCGGTTTCACGCGCACGCGCATAGGTTACCCTAGACTTAATCATATTTGTCGATAAAATTGACTTTCTTCCTCGCAACGGCGTACCCTCGACGCGTGGCCACCGTCTACACAACCTCGCAGACTCGCTTCTCCGCGCTGAGATTTTATCCTCGCAGCTCTCGGATGGTGTCCCACCGCTCGAACGTCTGTCTGCTCCATCTACCGACGACAATTCATCCTCCCTCGTGTCCGTTCGATCGTCGGAGAATCGGTACGACTAAAGTCTACTAAATTCGTCTAAGCTGTTCGATGGTAAAAGACACTTGCGTCTCGACTGCCGCGGATTTCTCGCTAGCTAGCCTACGAGGTCCTCGCGAACCGCGAGGAACATCGCCAAGGGGGACCACCCTTTGATTCGTCGGGCTGACAGTGTGAGAAAATGCAGACATTTCGGATCACGTGGATCGAAATGTTACTCGTAATCGATTCGACCTCCGTCGAGTGGCAGGGCTCGCCGATTCCTACGAAAATTTCCTTAATATTTTGCTAAAAGCATGAAATGCACTTCTGTGAAGAACAGTGTCGTCCGACGCGAATTCGCGACACTGTCAGCCCCCCGTTTATAATAGCACATCGATCTAACGATTACCGTTTCGTTGACGAAAAAGAAGGGGAAGAAAGAGAAGAAGAAGAAAAAGAGGGGAGAAAAGGAAAGAAAAGAAAATGGAAAGAAATACGTACAGGTGTGTATGGTATATGAGAGAAAGGAGAAGGAAAGGTTTACCTATCGAAAAGCACCAACGTGTCATCCTTCCTGTCCCTTTACGATGACGCGACAGATTCGAAAGAAGCCACGCAGAATGAGCATTCGTAGTCGTGTCAACATCCGATTCCTGACCACGTGACTAAAAACTTTATCCTCCTTTTAGACATGTCTACTTGTAGCAGCTTACTTAACGTTAATTGTACCTATGTATATCTTATACATAACCTATGTACTTATCTCTTCGCCTATGTATATTTATATATAATATATATATAATTATACGTATAATTATATATATATTTTTCCTTTGTATACT